>JAVLUX010000005.1:13547500-13790000 GCA_032164185.1 Moxostoma hubbsi
AAGTGTGAGCGCTGTCTGTGACTGAAAGGGTGAGCGCTGTCTGTGACTGAAAGGGTGAGTGTGACTGAAAGGGTGAGCACTATCTGTGACTGAAAGGGTGAGTGTGATTGAAAGGGTGAGCACTGTCTGTGACTGAAAGGGTGAGTGTGACTGAAAGGGTGAGCACTGTCTGTGACTGAAAGGGTGAGTGTGACTGAAAGTGTGAGCACTGTCTGTGACTGAAAGGGTGAGCGCTGTCTGTGACTGAAAGGGTGAGTGTGACTGAAAGTGTGAGCACTGTCTGTGACTGAAAGGGTGAGCGCTGTCTGTGACTGAAAGGGTGAGTGTGACTGAAAGGGTGAGCACTGTCTGTGACTGAAAGGGTGAGTGTGACTGAAAGGGTGAGCACTGTCTGTGACTGAAAGGGTGAGTGTGACTGAAAGGGTGAGCGCTGTCTGTGACTGAAAGTGTGAGCGCTGTCTGTGACTGAAAGGGTGAGCGCTGTCTGTGACTGAAAGGGTGAGTGTGACTGAAAGGGTGAGCACTGTATGTGACTGAAAGGGTGAGTGTGACTGAAAGGGTGAGCACTGTCTGTGACTGAAAATGTGAGCGTGACTGAAAGGGTGAGCACTGTCTGTGACTGAAAGGGTGAGTGTGACTGAAAGGGTGAGCACTGTCTGTGACTGAAAGGGTGAGCGCTGTCTGTGACTGAAAGGGTGAGTGTGACTGAAAGGGTGAGCGCTGTCTGTGACTGAAAGGGTGAGCGCTGTCTGTGACTGAAAGGGTGAGTGTGACTGAAAGGGTGAGCACTGTCTGTGACTGAAAGGGTGAGTGTGACTGAAAGGGTGAGCACTGTCTGTGACTGAAAGGGTGAGTGTGACTGAAAGGGTGAGCACTGTCTGTGACTGAAAGGGTGAGTGTGACTGAAAGGGTGAGCGCTGTCTGTGACTGAAAGGGTGAGCGCTGTCTGTGACTGAAAGGGTGAGTGTGACTGAAAGGGTGAGCACTGTCTGTGACTGAAAGAGTGAGCACTGTCTGTGACTGATGGTGTGAGCGCTGTCTGTGACTGAAAGGGTGAGCACTGTCTGTGACTGAAAGTGTGAGCACTGTCTGTGACTGAAAGTGTGAGCGCTGTCTTTGACTGAAAGTGTGAGCGCTGTCTGTGACTGAAAGGGTGAGCGCTGTCTGTGACTGAAAGTGTTAGCGCTGTCTGTGACTGAAATGGTGAGCGCTGTCTGTGACTGAAAGGGTGAGTGTGACTGAAAGGTTGAGCGCTGTCTGTGACTGAAAGGGTGAGCACTGTCTGTGACTGAAAGGGTGAGCACTGTCTGTGACTGAAAGTGTGAGCACTGTCTGTGACTGAAAGTGTGAGCGCTGTCTTTGACTGAAAGTGTGAGCGCTGTCTGTGACTGAAAGGGTGAGCGCTGTCTGTGACTGAAAGTGTTAGCGCTGTCTGTGACTGAAATGGTGAGCGCTGTCTGTGACTGAAAGGGTGAGTGTGACTGAAAGGTTGAGCGCTGTCTGTGACTGAAAGGGTGAGCACTGTCTGTGACTGAAAGGGTGAGTGTGACTGAAAGTGTGAGCACTGTCTGTGACTGAAAGTGTGAGCACTGTCTGTGACTGTAAGGGTGAGTGTGACTGAAAGGGTGAGCACTGTCTGTGACTGAAAGGGTGAGTGTGACTGAAAGGGTGAGCACTGTCTGTGACTGAAAGGGTGAGCGCTGTCTGTGACTGAAAGGGTGAGCACTGTCTGTGACTGAAAGGGTGAGTGTGACTGAAAGTGTGAGCACTGTCTGTGACTGAAAGGGTGAGTGTGACTGAAAGGGTTAGCACTGTCTGTGACTGAAAGGGTGAGTGTGACTGAAAGTGTGAGCACTGTCTGTGACTGAAAGGGTGAGCGCTGTCTGTGACTGAAAGGGTGAGTGTGACTGAAAGGGTGAGCGCTGTCTGTGACTGAAAGTGTGAGCGCTGTCTGTGACTGAAATGGTGAGCGCTGTCTGTGACTGAAAGGGTGAGCGCTGTCTGTGACTGAAAGGGTGAGCACTGTCTGTGACTGAAAGGGTGAGTGTGACTGAAAGTGTGAGCACTGTCTGTGACTGAAAGTGTGAGCACTGTCTGTGACTGAAAGTGTGAGCGCTGTCTGTGACTGAAAGGGTGAGCACTGTCTGTGACTGAAAGTGTGAGTATGACTGAAAGAGTGAGCACTGTCTGTGACTGAAAGGGTGAGTGTGACTGAAAGGGTGAACACTGTCTGTGACTGAAAGGGTGAGCGCTGTCTGTGACTGAAAGGTTGAGCGCTGTCTGTGACTGAAAGGGTGAGTGTGACTGAAAGGGTGAGCACTGTCTGTGACTGAAAGTGTGAGCACTGTCTGTGACTGAAAGTGTGAGCGCTGTCTGTGACTGAAAGTGTGAGCGCTGTCTGTGACTGAAAGGGTGAGCGCTGTCTGTGACTGAAAGTGTGAGCGCTGTCTGTGACTGAAAGGGTGAGCGCTGTCTGTGACTGAAAGGGTGAGCGCTGTATGTGACTGATGGTGTGAGCGCTGTCTTTGACTGAAAGTGTGAGCGCTGTCTGTGACTGAAAGTGTGAGCGCTGTCTGTGACTGAAAGGGTGAGCGCTGTCTGTGACTGAAAGGGTGAGTGTGACTGAAAGGGTGAGCACTATCTGTGACTGAAAGGGTGAGTGTGATTGAAAGGGTGAGCACTGTCTGTGACTGAAAGGGTGAGTGTGACTGAAAGGGTGAGCACTGTCTGTGACTGAAAGGGTGAGTGTGACTGAAAGTGTGAGCACTGTCTGTGACTGAAAGGGTGAGCGCTGTCTGTGACTGAAAGGGTGAGTGTGACTGAAAGTGTGAGCACTGTCTGTGACTGAAAGGGTGAGCGCTGTCTGTGACTGAAAGGGTGAGTGTGACTGAAAGGGTGAGCACTGTCTGTGACTGAAAGGGTGAGTGTGACTGAAAGGGTGAGCACTGTCTGTGACTGAAAGGGTGAGTGTGACTGAAAGGGTGAGCGCTGTCTGTGACTGAAAGTGTGAGCGCTGTCTGTGACTGAAAGGGTGAGCGCTGTCTGTGACTGAAAGGGTGAGTGTGACTGAAAGGGTGAGCACTGTCTGTGACTGAAAGGGTGAGTGTGACTGAAAGGGTGAGCACTGTCTGTGACTGAAAATGTGAGCGTGACTGAAAGGGTGAGCACTGTCTGTGACTGAAAGGGTGAGTGTGACTGAAAGGGTGAGCACTGTCTGTGACTGAAAGGGTGAGCGCTGTCTGTGACTGAAAGGGTGAGTGTGACTGAAAGGGTGAGCGCTGTCTGTGACTGAAAGGGTGAGCGCTGTCTGTGACTGAAAGGGTGAGTGTGACTGAAAGGGTGAGCACTGTCTGTGACTGAAAGGGTGAGTGTGACTGAAAGGGTGAGCACTGTCTGTGACTGAAAGGGTGAGTGTGACTGAAAGGGTGAGCACTGTCTGTGACTGAAAGGGTGAGTGTGACAAAGGGTGAGCGCTGTCTGTGACTGAAAGGGTGAGCGCTGTCTGTGACTGAAAGGGTGAGTGTGACTGAAAGGGTGAGCACTGTCTGTGACTGAAAGAGTGAGCACTGTCTGTGACTGATGGTGTGAGCGCTGTCTGTGACTGAAAGGGTGAGCACTGTCTGTGACTGAAAGTGTGAGCACTGTCTGTGACTGAAAGTGTGAGCGCTGTCTTTGACTGAAAGTGTGAGCGCTGTCTGTGACTGAAAGGGTGAGCGCTGTCTGTGACTGAAAGTGTTAGCGCTGTCTGTGACTGAAATGGTGAGCGCTGTCTGTGACTGAAAGGGTGAGTGTGACTGAAAGGTTGAGCGCTGTCTGTGACTGAAAGGGTGAGCACTGTCTGTGACTGAAAGGGTGAGTGTGACTGAAAGTGTGAGCACTGTCTGTGACTGAAAGGGTGAGTGCTGTCTGTGACTGAAAGGGTGAGTGTGACTGAAAGGGTGAGCGCTGTCTGTGACTGAAAGGGTGAGCGCTGTCTGTGACTGAAAGGGTGAGTGTGACTGAAAGGGTGAGCAATGTCTGTGACTGAAAGGGTGAGTGTGACTGAAAGGGTTAGCACTCTCTGTGACTGAAAGGGTGAGTGTGACTGAAAGGGTGAGCACTGTCTGTGACTGAAAGGGTGAGTGTGACTGAAAGGGTGAGCGCTGTCTGTAACTGAAAGTGTGAGCGCTGTCTGTGACTGAAAGGGTGAGCGCTGTCTGTGACTGAAAGGGTGAGTGTGACTGAAAGGGTGAGCACTGTCTGTGACTGAAAGGGTGAGTGTGACTGAAAGGGTGAGCACTGTCTGTGACTGAAAATGTGAGCGTGACTGAAAGGGTGAGCACTGTCTGTGACTGAAAGGGTGAGTGTGACTGAAAGGGTGAGCACTGTCTGTGACTGAAAGGGTGAGCGCTGTCTGTGACTGAAAGGGTGAGTGTGACTGAAAGGGTGAGCGCTGTCTGTGACTGAAAGGGTGAGCACTGTCTGTGACTGAAAGGGTGAGTGTGACTGAAAGGGTGAGCACTGTCTGTGACTGAAAGGGTGAGTGCTGTCTGTGACTGAAAGGGTGAGTGTGACTGAAAGGGTGAGCGCTGTCTGTGACTGAAAGGGTGAGCGCTGTCTGTGACTGAAAGGGTGAGTGTGACTGAAAGGGTGAGCAATGTCTGTGACTGAAAGGGTGAGTGTGACTGAAAGGGTTAGCACTCTCTGTGACTGAAAGGGTGAGTGTGACTGAAAGGGTGAGCACTGTCTGTGACTGAAAGGGTGAGTGTGACTGAAAGGGTGAGCGCTGTCTGTAACTGAAAGTGTGAGCGCTGTCTGTGACTGAAAGGGTGAGCGCTGTCTGTGACTGAAAGGGTGAGTGTGACTGAAAGGGTTAGCACTGTCTGTGACTGAAAGGGTGAGTGTGACTGAAAGGGTGAGCACTGTCTGTGACTGAAAATGTGAGCGTGACTGAAAGGGTGAGCACTGTCTGTGACTGAAAGGGTGAGTGTGACTGAAAGGGTGAGCACTGTCTGTGACTGAAAGGGTGAGCGCTGTCTGTGACTGAAAGGGTGAGTGTGACTGAAAGGGTGAGCGCTGTCTGTGACTGAAAGGGTGAGCGCTGTCTGTGACTGAAAGGGTGAGTGTGACTGAAAGGGTGAGCACTGTCTGTGACTGAAAGGGTGAGTGTGACTGAAAGGGTGAGCACTGTCTGTGACTGAAAGGGTGAGTGTGACTGAAAGGGTGAGCACTGTCTGTGACTGAAAGAGTGAGCACTGTCTGTGACTGATGGTGTGAGCGCTGTCTGTGACTGAAAGGGTGAGCACTGTCTGTGACAAAGTGTGAGCACTGTCTGTGACTGAAAGTGTGAGCGCTGTCTTTGACTGAAAGTGTGAGCGCTGTCTGTGACTGAAAGGGTGAGCGCTGTCTGTGACTGAAAGTGTTAGCGCTGTCTGTGACTGAAATGGTGAGCGCTGTCTGTGACTGAAAGGGTGAGTGTGACTGAAAGGTTGAGCGCTGTCTGTGACTGAAAGGGTGAGCACTGTCTGTGACTGAAAGGGTGAGTGTGACTGAAAGTGTGAGCACTGTCTGTGACTGAAAGTGTGAGCACTGTCTGTGACTGTAAGGGTGAGTGTGACTGAAAGGGTGAGCACTGTCTGTGACTGAAAGGGTGAGCGCTGTCTGTGACTGAAAGGGTGAGCACTGTCTGTGACTGAAAGGGTGAGTGTGACTGAAAGGGTGAGCACTGTCTGTGACTGAAAGGGTGAGTGTGACTGAAAGTGTGAGCACTGTCTGTGACTGAAAGGGTGAGCGCTGTCTGTGACTGAAAGGGTGAGTGTGACTGAAAGTGTGAGCACTGTCTGTGACTGAAAGGGTGAGCGCTGTCTGTGACTGAAAGGGTGAGTGTGACTGAAAGGGTGAGCACTGTCTGTGACTGAAAGGGTGAGTGTGACTGAAAGGGTGAGCACTGTCTGTGACTGAAAGGGTGAGTGTGACTGAAAGGGTGAGCGCTGTCTGTGACTGAAAGTGTGAGCGCTGTCTGTGACTGAAAGGGTGAGCGCTGTCTGTGACTGAAAGGGTGAGTGTGACTGAAAGGGTGAGCACTGTCTGTGACTGAAAGGGTGAGTGTGACTGAAAGGGTGAGCACTGTCTGTGACTGAAAATGTGAGCGTGACTGAAAGGGTGAGCACTGTCTGTGACTGAAAGGGTGAGTGTGACTGAAAGGGTGAGCACTGTCTGTGACTGAAAGGGTGAGCGCTGTCTGTGACTGAAAGGGTGAGTGTGACTGAAAGGGTGAGCGCTGTCTGTGACTGAAAGGGTGAGCGCTGTCTGTGACTGAAAGGGTGAGTGTGACTGAAAGGGTGAGCACTGTCTGTGACTGAAAGGGTGAGTGTGACTGAAAGGGTGAGCACTGTCTGTGACTGAAAGGGTGAGTGTGACTGAAAGGGTGAGCACTGTCTGTGACTGAAAGGGTGAGTGTGACTGAAAGGGTGAGCGCTGTCTGTGACTGAAAGGGTGAGCGCTGTCTGTGACTGAAAGGGTGAGTGTGACTGAAAGGGTGAGCACTGTCTGTGACTGAAAGAGTGAGCACTGTCTGTGACTGATGGTGTGAGCGCTGTCTGTGACTGAAAGGGTGAGCACTGTCTGTGACTGAAAGTGTGAGCACTGTCTGTGACTGAAAGTGTGAGCGCTGTCTTTGACTGAAAGTGTGAGCGCTGTCTGTGACTGAAAGGGTGAGCGCTGTCTGTGACTGAAAGTGTTAGCGCTGTCTGTGACTGAAATGGTGAGCGCTGTCTGTGACTGAAAGGGTGAGTGTGACTGAAAGGTTGAGCGCTGTCTGTGACTGAAAGGGTGAGCACTGTCTGTGACTGAAAGGGTGAGTGTGACTGAAAGTGTGAGCACTGTCTGTGACTGAAAGGGTGAGTGCTGTCTGTGACTGAAAGGGTGAGTGTGACTGAAAGGGTGAGCACTGTCTGTGACTGAAAGGGTGAGTGTGACTGAAAGGGTGAGCACTGTCTGTGACTGAAAGGGTGAGTGTGACTGAAAGGGTGAGCACTGTCTGTGACTGAAAGGGTGAGTGTGACTGAAAGTGTGAGCACTGTCTGTGACTGAAAGTGTGAGCACTGTCTGTGACTGAAAGGGTGAGTGTGACTGAAAGGGTGAGCACTGTCTGTGACTGAAAGGGTGAGTGTGACTGAAAGGGTGAGCGCTGTCTGTGACTGAAAGGGTGAGTGTGACTGAAAGGGTGAGCACTGTCTGTGACTGAAAGGGTGAGTGTGACTGAAAGGGTGAGCACTGTCTGTGACTGAAAGGGTGAGTGTGACTGAAAGAGTGAGCACTGTCTGTGACTGAAAGGGTGAGCGCTGTCTGTGACTGAAAGGGTGAGCGCTGTCTGTGACTGAAAGGGTGAGTGTGACTGAAAGGGTGAGCACTGTCTGTGACTGAAAGAGTGAGCACTGTCTGTGACTGATGGTGTGAACGCTGTCTGTGACTGAAAGGGTGAGCACTGTCTGTGACTGAAAGGGTGAGCACTGTCTGTGACTGAAAGTGTGAGCACTGTCTGTGACTGAAAGTGTGAGCGCTGTCTGTGACTGAAAGTGTGAGCGTTGTCTGTGACTGAAAGGGTGAGCGCTGTCTGTGACTGAAAGTGTGAGCGCTGTCTGTGACTGAAATGGTGAGCACTGTCTGTGACTGAAAGGGTGAGTGTGACTGAAAGGGTGAGCGCTGTCTGTGACTGAAAGGGTGAGCACTGTCTGTGACTGAAAGGGTGAGTGTGACTGAAAGTGTGAGCACTGTCTGTGACTGAAAGGGTGAGCACTGTCTGTGACTGAAAGGGTGAGCACTGTCTGTGACTGAAAGTGTGAGCACTGTCTTTGACTGAAAGTGTGAGCGCTGTCTGTGACTGAAAGTGTGAGCGCTGTCTGTGACTGAAAGTGTGAGCGCTGTCTGTGACTGAAAGTGTGAGCGCTGTCTGTGACTGATAGGGTGAGCGCTGTCTGTGACTGAAAGGGTGAGCGCTGTCTGTGACTGAAAGGGTGAGCACTGTCTGTGACTGAAAGGGTGAGTATGACTGAAAGGGTGAGCACTGTCTGTGACTGAAAGGGTGAGTGTGACTGAAAGGGTGAACACTGTCTGTGACTGAAAGGGTGAGCACTGTCTGTGACTGAAAGTGTGAGCACTGTCTGTGACTGAAAGGGTGAGCGCTGTCTGTGACTGATGGTGTGAGTGCTGTCTGTGACTGAAAGTGTGAGCGCTGTCTGTGACTGAAAGTGTGAGCGCTGTCTGTGACTGAAAGGGTGAGCACTGTCTGTGACTGAAAGGGTGAGCGCTGTCTGTGACTGAAAGGGTGAGTGTGACTGAAAGGGTGAGCGCTGTCTGTGACTGAAAGGGTGAACGCTGTCTGTGACTGAAAGGGTGAGTGTGACTGAAAGGGTGAGCACTGTCTGTGACTGAAAGAGTGAGCACTGTCTGTGACTGATGGTGTGAGCGCTGTCTGTGACTGAAAGGGTGAGCACTGTCTGTGACTGAAAGTGTGAGCACTGTCTGTGACTGAAAGTGTGAGCGCTGTCTGTGACTGAAAGTGTGAGCGCTGTCTGTGACTGAAAGGGTGAGCGCTGTCTGTGACTGAAATGGTGAGCGCTGTCTGTGACTGAAAGGGTGAGTGTGACTGAAAGGGTGAGCACTGTCTGTGACTGAAAGGGTGAGTGTGACTGAAAGGGTGAGCGCTGTCTGTGACTGAAAGGGTGAGTGTGACTGAAAGGGTGAGCACTGTCTGTGACTGAAAGGGTGAGTGTGACTGAAAGGGTGAGCACTGTCTGTGACTGAAAGGGTGAGTGTGACTGAAAGAGTGAGCACTGTCTGTGACTGAAAGGGTGAGCGCTGTCTGTGACTGAAAGGGTGAGCGCCGTCTGTGACTGAAAGGGTGAGTGTGACTGAAAGGGTGAGCACTGTCTGTGACTGAAAGAGTGAGCACTGTCTGTGACTGATGGTGTGAACGCTGTCTGTGACTGAAAGGGTGAGCACTGTCTGTGACTGAAAGTTTGAGCACTGTCTGTGACTGAAAGTGTGAGCACTGTCTGTGACTGAAAGTGTGAGCGCTGTCTGTGACTGAAAGTGTGAGCGTTGTCTGTGACTGAAAGGGTGAGCGCTGTCTGTGACTGAAAGTGTGAGCGCTGTCTGTGACTGAAATGGTGAGCACTGTCTGTGACTGAAAGGGTGAGTGTGACTGAAAGGGTGAGCGCTGTCTGTGACTGAAAGGGTGAGCGCTGTCTGTGACTGAAAGGGTGAGTGTGACTGAAAGTGTGAGCACTGTCTGTGACTGAAAGGGTGAGCACTGTCTGTGACTGAAAGGGTGAGCACTGTCTGTGACTGAAAGTGTGAGCACTGTCTTTGACTGAAAGTGTGAGCGCTGTCTGTGACTGAAAGTGTGACCGCTGTCTGTGACTGAAAGGGTGAGCGGTGTCTGTGACTGAAAGTGTGAGCGCTGTCTGTGACTGAAAGGGTGAGCGCTGTCTGTGACTGAAAGGGTGAGCGCTGTCTGTGACTGAAAGGGTGAGCACTGTCTGTGACTGAAAGGGTGAGTATGACTGAAAGGGTGAGCACTGTCTGTGACTGAAAGGGTGAGTGTGACTGAAAGGGTGAACACTGTCTGTGACTGAAAGGGTGAGCACTGTCTGTGACTGAAAGTGTGAGCACTGTCTGTGACTGAAAGGGTGAGCGCTGTCTGTGACTGATGGTGTGAGCGCTGTCTGTGACTGAAAGTGTGAGCGCTGTCTGTGACTGAAAGTGTGAGCGCTGTCTGTGACTGAAAGGGTGAGCGCTGTCTGTGACTGAAAGGGTGAGCACTGTCTGTGACTGAAAGGGTGAGTATGACTGAAAGGGTGAGCACTGTCTGTGACTGAAAGGGTGAGTGTGACTGAAAGGGTGAACACTGTCTGTGACTGAAAGGGTGAGCACTGTCTGTGACTGAAAGTGTGAGCGCTGTGTGTGACTGAAAGTGTGAGCACTGTCTGTGACTGAAAGTGTGAGCACTGTCTGTGACTGAAAGTGTGAGCGCTGTCTGTGACTGAAAGGTTGAGCGCTGTCTGTGACTGAAAGGGTGAGTGTGACTGAAAGTGTGAGCACTGTCTGTGACTGAAAGGGTGAGCACTGTCTGTGACTGAAAGTGTGAGCACTGTCTGTGACTGAAAGTGTGAGCGCTGTCTGTGACTGAAAGTGTGAGCGCTGTCTGTGACTGAAAGGGTGAGCGCTGTCTGTGACTGAAAGTGTGAGCGCTGTCTGTGACTGAAAGGGTGAGCGCTGTCTTTGACTGAAAGTGTGAGTGTGACTGAAAGGGTGAGCGCTGTCTGTGACTGAAAGGGTGAGTGTGACTGAAAGGGTGAGCACTGTCTGTGACTGAAAGGGTGAGTGTGACTGAAAGGGTGAGCACTGTCTGTGACTGAAAGGGTGAGTGTGACTGAAAGAGTGAGCACTGTCTGTGACTGAAAGGGTGAGCGCTGTCTGTGACTGAAAGGGTGAGTGTGACTGAAAGGGTGAGCACTGTCTGTGACTGAAAGAGTGAGCACTGTCTGTGACTGATGGTGTGAACGCTGTCTGTGACTGAAAGGGTGAGCACTGTCTGTGACTGAAAGTGTGAGCACTGTCTGTGACTGAAAGTGTGAGCGCTGTCTGTGACTGAAAGTGTGAGCGTTGTCTGTGACTGAAAGGGTGAGCGCTGTCTGTGACTGAAAGTGTGAGCGCTGTCTGTGACTGAAATGGTGAGCACTGTCTGTGACTGAAAGGGTGAGTGTGACTGAAAGGGTGAGCGCTGTCTGTGACTGAAAGGGTGAGCACTGTCTGTGACTGAAAGGGTGAGTGTGACTGAAAGTGTGAGCACTGTCTGTGACTGAAAGGGTGAGCACTGTCTGTGACTGAAAGGGTGAGCACTGTCTGTGACTGAAAGTGTGAGCACTGTCTTTGACTGAAAGTGTGAGCGCTGTCTGTGACTGAAAGTGTGACCGCTGTCTGTGACTGAAAGGGTGAGCGGTGTCTGTGACTGAAAGTGTGAGCGCTGTCTGTGACTGAAAGGGTGAGCGCTGTCTGTGACTGAAAGGGTGAGCGCTGTCTGTGACTGAAAGGGTGAGCACTGTCTGTGACTGAAAGGGTGAGTATGACTGAAAGGGTGAGCACTGTCTGTGACTGAAAGGGTGAGTGTGACTGAAAGGGTGAACACTGTCTGTGACTGAAAGGGTGAGCACTGTCTGTGACTGAAAGTGTGAGCACTGTCTGTGACTGAAAGGGTGAGCGCTGTCTGTGACTGATGGTGTGAGCGCTGTCTGTGACTGAAAGTGTGAGCGCTGTCTGTGACTGAAAGTGTGAGCGCTGTCTGTGACTGAAAGGGTGAGCGCTGTCTGTGACTGAAAGGGTGAGCACTGTCTGTGACTGAAAGGGTGAGTATGACTGAAAGGGTGAGCACTGTCTGTGACTGAAAGGGTGAGTGTGACTGAAAGGGTGAACACTGTCTGTGACTGAAAGGGTGAGCACTGTCTGTGACTGAAAGTGTGAGCGCTGTGTGTGACTGAAAGTGTGAGCACTGTCTGTGACTGAAAGTGTGAGCGCTGTCTGTGACTGAAAGGTTGAGCGCTGTCTGTGACTGAAAGGGTGAGTGTGACTGAAAGTGTGAGCACTGTCTGTGACTGAAAGGGTGAGCACTGTCTGTGACTGAAAGTGTGAGCACTGTCTGTGACTGAAAGTGTGAGCGCTGTCTGTGACTGAAAGTGTGAGCGCTGTCTGTGACTGAAAGGGTGAGCGCTGTCTGTGACTGAAAGTGTGAGCGCTGTCTGTGACTGAAAGGGTGAGCGCTGTCTTTGACTGAAAGGGTGAGCGCTGTCTGTGACTGAAAGTGTGAGCGCTGTCTGTGACTGAAAGGGTGAGCGCTGTCTGTGACTGAAAGGGTGAGTGTGACTGAAAGGGTCAGCACTATCTGTGACTGAAAGGGTGAGTGTGATTGAAAGGGTGAGCACTGTCTGTGACTGAAAGGGTGAGTGTGACTGAAAGGGTGAGCACTGTCTGTGACTGAAAGGGTGAGTGTGACTGAAAGTGTGAGCACTGTCTGTGACTGAAAGGGTGAGCGCTGTCTGTGACTGAAAGGGTGAGTGTGACTGAAAGGGTGAGCGCTGTCTGTGACTGAAAGTGTGAGTGCTGTCTGTGACTGAAATGGTGAGCGCTGTCTGTGACTGAAAGGGTGAGTGTGACTGAAAGGGTGAGCGCTGTCTGTGACTGAAAGGGTGAGCACTGTCTGTGACTGAAAGGGTGAGTGTGACTGAAAGTGTGAGCACTGTCTGTGACTGAAAGGGTGAGCACTGTCTGTGACTGAAAGTGTGAGCACTGTCTGTGACTGAAAGTGTGAGCACTGTCTGTGACTGAAAGTGTGAGCGCTGTCTTTGACTGAAAGTGTGAGCGCTGTCTGTGACTGAAAGGGTGAGCGGTGTCTGTGACTGAAAGTGTGAGCGCTGTCTGTGACTGAAAGGGTGAGCGCTGTCTGTGACTGAAAGGGTGAGCGCTGTCTGTGACTGAAAGGGTGAGCACTGTCTGTGACTGAAAGGGTGAGTATGACTGAAAGGGTGAGCACTGTCTGTGACTGAAAGGGTGAGTGTGACTGAAAGGGTGAACACTGTCTGTGACTGAAAGGGTGAGCACTGTCTGTGACTGAAAGTGTGAGCGCTGTCTGTGACTGAAAGTGTGAGCACTGTCTGTGACTGAAAGTGTGAGCGCTGTCTGTGACTGAAAGGGTTAGCGCTGTCTGTGACTGATGGTGTGAGCGCTGTCTGTGACTGAAAGTGTGAGCGCTGTCTGTGACTGAAAGTGTGAGCGCTGTCTGTGACTGAAAGGTTGAGCGCTGTCTGTGACTGAAAGGGTGAGTGTGATTGAAAGTGTGAGCACTGTCTGTGACTGAAAGGGTGAGCACTGTCTGTGACTTAAAGTGTAAGCGCTGTCTGTGACTGAAAGTGTGAGCGCTGTCTGTGACTGAAAGGGTGAGCGCTGTCTGTGACTGAAAGTGTGAGCGCTGTCTGTGACTGAAAGGGTGAGCGCTGTCTGTGACTGAAAGGGTGAGCGCTGTCTGTGACTGATGGTGTGAGCGCTGTCTTTGACTGAAAGTGTGAGCGCTGTCTGTGACTGAAAGTGTGAGCGCTGTCTGTGACTGAAAGGGTGAGCGCTGTCTGTGACTGAAAGGGTGAGTGTGACTGAAAGGGTGAGCACTATCTGTGACTGAAAGGGTGAGTGTGATTGAAAGGGTGAGCACTGTCTGTGACTGAAAGGGTGAGTGTGACTGAAAGGGTGAGCACTGTCTGTGACTAAAAGGGTGAGTGTGACTGAAAGTGTGAGCACTGTCTGTGACTGAAAGGGTGAGCGCTGTCTGTGACTGAAAGGGTGAGTGTGACTGAAAGGGTGAGCACTATCTGTGACTGAAAGGGTGTGTGATTGAATGGGTGAGCACTGTCTGTGACTGAAAGGGTGAGTGTGACTGAAAGGGTGAGCACTGTCTGTGACTGAAAGGGTGAGTGTGACTGAAAGGGTGAGCACTGTCTGTGACAGAAAGGGTGAGTGTGACTGAAAGTTTGAGCACTGTCTGTGACTGAAAGGGTGAGCGCTGTCTGTGACTGAAAGGGTGAGTGTGATTGAAAGGGTGAGCACTGTCTGTGACTGAAAGGGTGAGTGTGACTGAAAGGGTGAGCACTGTCTGTGACTGAAAGGGTGAGTGTGACTGAAAGGGTGAGCACTGTCTGTGACTGAAAGGGTGAGCGCTGTCTGTGACTGAAAGGGTGAGCGCTGTCTGTGACTGAAAATGTGAGCGCTGTCTATGACTGAAAGGGTGAGCGCTGTCTGTGACTGAAAGGGTGAGTGTGACTGAAAGGGTGAGCACTGTCTGTGACTGAAAGGGTGAGTGTGACTGAAAGGGTGAGCACTGTCTGTGACTGAAAGGGTGAGTGTGACTGAAAGGGTGAGCGCTGTCTGTGATTGAAAGGGTGAGCGCTGTCTGTGACTGAAAGGGTGAGCGCTGTCTGTGACTGAAAGGGTGAGTGTGACTGAAAGGGTGAGCACTGTCTGTGACTGAAAGGGTGAGTGTGACTGAAAGGGTGAGCGCTGTCTGTGACTGAAAGGGTGAGCGCTGTCTGTGACTGAAAGTGTGAGCGCTGTCTGTGACTGAAATGGTGAGCGCTGTGTGTGACTGAAAGGGTGAGTGTGACTGAAAGGGTTAGCGCTGTCTGTGACTGATGGTGTGAGCGCTGTCTGTGACTGAAAGTGTGAGCGCTGTCTGTGACTGAAAGTGTGAGCGCTGTCTGTGACTGAAAGGTTGAGCGCTGTCTGTGACTGAAAGGTTGAGCACTGTCTGTGACTGAAAGGGTGAGTGTGACTGAAAGTGTGAGCACTGTCTGTGACTGAAAGGGTGAGCACTGTCTGTGACTGAAAGTGTGAGCACTGTCTGTGACTGAAAGTGTGAGCACTGTCTGTGACTGAAAGTGTGAGTGCTGTCTGTGACTGAAAGGGTGAGCGCTGTCTGTGACTGAAAGTGTGAGCGCTGTCTGTGACTGAAAGGGTGAGCGCTGTCTGTGACTGAAAGGGTGAGTGCTGTCTGTGACTGATGGTGTGAGCGCTGTCTTTGACTGAAAGTGTGAGCGCTGTCTGTGACTGAAAGTGTGAGCGCTGTCTGTGACTGAAAGGGTGAGCGCTGTCTGTGACTGAAAGGGTGAGTGTGACTGAAAGGGTGAGCACTATCTGTGACTGAAAGGGTGAGTGTGATTGAAAGGGTGAGCACTGTCTGTGACTGATGGTGTGAGCGCTGTCTGTGACTGAAAGTGTGAGCGCTGTCTGTTACTGAAAGTGTGAGCGCTGTCTGTGACTGAAAGGTTGAGCGCTGTCTGTGACTGAAAGGGAAGTGTGACTGAAAGTGTGAGCACTGTCTGTGACTGAAAGGGTGAGCACTGTCTGTGACTGAAAGTGTGAGCACTGTCTGTGACTGAAAGTGTGAGCGCTGTCTGTGACTGAAAGTGTGAGCGCTGTCTGTCACTGAAAGTGTGAGCGCTGTCTGTGACTGAAAGTGTGAGCGCTGTCTGTGACTGAAAGGGTGAGCGCTGTCTGTGACTGAAAGGGTGAGCGCTGTCTGTGACTGATGGTGTGAGCGCTGTCTTTGACTGAAAGTGTGAGCGCTGTCTGTGACTGAAAGTGTGAGCGCTGTCTGTGACTGAAAGTGTGAGCGCTGTCTGTGACTGAAAGGGTGAGCGCTGTCTGTGACTGAAAGGGTGAGCGCTGTCTGTGACTGATGGTGTGAGCGCTGTCTTTGACTGAAAGTGTGAGCGCTGTCTGTGACTGAAAGTGTGAGCGCTGTCTGTGACTGAAAGGGTGAGCGCTGTCTGTGACTGAAAGGGTGAGTGTGACTGAAAGGGTCAGCACTATCTGTGACTGAAAGGGTGAGTGTGATTGAAAGGGTGAGCACTGTCTGTGACTGAAAGGGTGAGTGTGACTGAAAGGGTTAGCACTGTCTGTGACTGAAAGGGTGAGTGTGACTGAAAGTGTGAGCACTGTCTGTGACTGAAAGGGTGAGCGCTGTCTGTGACTGAAAGGGTGAGTGTGACTGAAAGGGTGAGCGCTGTCTGTGACTGAAAGTGTGAGCGCTGTCTGTGACTGAAATGGTGAGCGCTGTCTGTGACTGAAAGGGTGAGCGCTGTCTGTGACTGAAAGGGTGAGCACTGTCTGTGACTGAAAGGGTGAGTGTGACTGAAAGTGTGAGCACTGTCTGTGACTGAAAGTGTGAGCACTGTCTGTGACTGAAAGTGTGAGCGCTGTCTGTGACTGAAAGGGTGAGCACTGTCTGTGACTGAAAGTGTGAGTATGACTGAAAGGGTGAGCACTGTCTGTGACTGAAAGGGTGAGTGTGACTGAAAGGGTGAACACTGTCTGTGACTGAAAGGGTGAGCGCTGTCTGTGACTGAAAGGTTGAGCGCTGTCTGTGACTGAAAGGGTGAGTGTGACTGAAAGGGTGAGCACTGTCTGTGACTGAAAGTGTGAGCACTGTCTGTGACTGAAAGTGTGAGCGCTGTCTGTGACTGAAAGTGTGAGCGCTGTCTGTGACTGAAAGGGTGAGCGCTGTCTGTGACTGAAAGTGTGAGCGCTGTCTGTGACTGAAAGGGTGAGCGCTGTCTGTGACTGAAAGGGTGAGCGCTGTCTGTGACTGATGGTGTGAGCGCTGTCTTTGACTGAAAGTGTGAGCGCTGTCTGTGACTGAAAGTGTGAGCGCTGTCTGTGACTGAAAGGGTGAGCGCTGTCTGTGACTGAAAGGGTGAGTGTGACTGAAAGGGTGAGCACTATCTGTGACTGAAAGGGTGAGTGTGATTGAAAGGGTGAGCACTGTCTGTGACTGAAAGGGTGAGTGTGACTGAAAGGGTGAGCATTGTCTGTGACTGAAAGGGTGAGTGTGACTGAAAGTGTGAGCACTGTCTGTGACTGAAAGGGTGAGCGCTGTCTGTGACTGAAAGGGTGAGTGTGACTGAAAGTGTGAGCACTGTCTGTGACTGAAAGGGTGAGCGCTGTCTGTGACTGAAAGGGTGAGTGTGACTGAAAGGGTGAGCGCTGTCTGTGACTGAAAGTGTGAGCACTGTCTGTGACTGAAATGGTGAGCGCTGTCTGTGACTGAAAGGGTGAGCGCTGTCTGTGACTGAAAGGGTGAGCACTGTCTGTGACTGAAAGGGTGAGTGTGACTGATAGGGTGAGTGTGACTGAAAGGGTGAGCACTGTCTGTGACTGAAAGGGTGAGTGCTGTCTGTGACTGAAAGGGTTAGCGCTGTCTGTGACTGATGGTGTGAGCGCTGTCTGTGACTGAAAGTGTGAGCGCTGTCTGTGACTGAAAGTGTGAGCGCTGTCTGTGACTGAAAGGGTGAGTGTGACTGAAAGTGTGAGCACTGTCTGTGACTGAAAGGGTTAGCGCTGTCTGTGACTGATGGTGTGAGCGCTGTCTGTGACTGAAAGTGTGAGCGCTGTCTGTGACTGAAAGTGTGAGCGCTGTCTGTGACTGAAAGGTTGAGCGCTGTCTGTGACTGAAAGGGTGAGTGTGACTGAAAGTGTGAGCACTGTCTGTGACTGAAAGGGTGAGCACTGTCTGTGACTGAAAGTGTGAGCACTGTCTGTGACTGAAAGTGTGAGCGCTGTCTGTGACTGAAAGTGTGAGCGCTGTCTGTGACTGAAAGGGTGAGCGCTGTCTGTGACTGAAAGTGTGAGCGCTGTCTGTGACTGAAAGGGTGAGCGCTGTCTGTGACTGAAAGGGTGAGCGCTGTCTGTGACTGATGGTGTGAGCGCTGTCTTTGACTGAAAGTGTGAGCGCTGTCTGTGACTGAAAGTGTGAGCGCTGTCTGTGACTGAAAGGGTGAGCGCTGTCTGTGACTGAAAGGGTGAGTGTGACTGAAAGGGTGAGCACTATCTGTGACTGAAAGGGTGAGTGTGATTGAAAGGGTGAGCACTGTCTGTGACTGAAAGGGTGAGTGTGACTGAAAGGGTGAGCACTGTCTGTGACTGAAAGGGTGAGTGTGACTGAAAGTGTGAGCACTGTCTGTGACTGAAAGGGTAAGCGCTGTCTGTGACTGAAAGGGTGAGTGTGACTGAAAGGGTGAGCACTATCTGTGACTGAAAGGGTGAGTGTGATTGAAAGGGTGAGCACTGTCTGTGACTGAAAGGGTGAGTGTGACTGAAAGGGTGAGCACTGTCTGTGACTGAAAGGGTGAGTGTGACTGAAAGGGTGAGCACTGTCTGTGACAGAAAGGGTGAGTGTGACTGAAAGTTTGAGCACTGTCTGTGACTGAAAGGGTGAGCGCTGTCTGTGACTGAAAGGGTGAGTGTGATTGAAAGGTGAGCACTGTCTGTGACTGAAAGGGTGAGTGTGACTGAAAGGGTGAGCACTGTCTGTGACTGAAAGGGTGAGTGTGGTCTGTGACTGAAAGGGTGAGTGTGACTGAAAGGGTGAGCACTGTCTGTGACTGAAAGGGTGAGCGCTGTCTGTGACTGAAAGGCTGAGCGCTGTCTGTGACTGAAAGTGTGAGCGCTGTCTGTGACTGAAAGGGTGAGCGCTGTCTGTGACTGAAAGGGTGAGTGTGACTGAAAGGGTGAGCACTGTCTGTGACTGAAAGGGTGAGTGTGACTGAAAGGGTGAGCACTGTCTGTGACTGAAAGGGTGAGTGTGACTGAAAGGGTGAGCGCTGTCTGTGATTGAAAGGGTGAGCGCTGTCTGTGACTGAAAGGGTGAGCGCTGTCTGTGACTGAAAGGGTGAGTGTGACTGAAAGGGTGAGCACTGTCTGTGACTGAAAGGGTGAGTGTGACTGAAAGGGTGAGCACTGTCTGTGACTGAAAGGGTGAGTGTGACTGAAAGGGTGAGCGCTGTCTGTGACTGAAAGTGTGAGCGCTGTCTGTGACTGAAAGGGTGAGCGCTGTCTGTGACTGAAAGTGTGAGCGCTGTCTGTGACTGAAATGGTGAGCGCTGTCTGTGACTGAAAGGGTGAGTGTGACTGAAAGGGTTAGCGCTGTCTGTGACTGATGGTGTGAGCGCTGTCTGTGACTGAAAGTGTGAGCGCTGTCTGTGACTGAAAGTGTGAGCGCTGTCTGTGACTGAAAGGTTGAGCACTGTCTGTGACTGAAAGGGTGAGTGTGACTGAAAGTGTGAGCACTGTCTGTGACTGAAAGGGTGAGCACTGTCTGTGACTGAAAGTGTGAGCACTGTCTGTGACTGAAAGTGTGAGCGCTGTCTGTGACTGAAAGTGTGAGCTCTGTCTGTGACTGAAAGGGTGAGCGCTGTCTGTGACTGAAAGTGTGAGCGCTGTCTGTGACTGAAAGGGTGAGCGCTGTCTGTGACTGAAAGGGTGAGCGCTGTCTGTGACTGATGGTGTGAGCGCTGTCTTTGACTGAAAGTGTGAGCGCTGTCTGTGACTGAAAGTGTGAGCGCTGTCTGTGACTGAAAGGGTGAGTGTGACTGAAAGGGTGAGCACTATCTGTGACTGAAAGGGTGAGTGTGATTGAAAGGGTGAGCACTGTCTGTGACTGAAAGGGTGAGTGTGACTGAAAGGGTGAGCACTGTCTGTGACTGAAAGGGTGAGTGTGACTGAAAGTGTGAGCACTGTCTGTGACTGAAAGGGTGAGCGCTGTCTGTGACTGAAAGGGTGAGTTTGACTGAAAGGGTGAGCACTATCTGTGACTGAAAGGGTGAGTGTGATTGAAAGGGTGAGCACTGTCTGTGACTGAAAGGGTGAGTGTGACTGAAAGGGTGAGCACTGTCTGTGACTGAAAGGGTGAGTGTGACTGAAAGGGTGAGCACTGTCTGTGACTGAAAGGGTGAGCGCTGTCTGTGACTGAAAGTGTGAGCGCTGTCTGTGACTGAAAGGGTGAGCGCTGTCTGTGACTGAAAGGGTGAGTGTGACTGAAAGGGTGAGCACTGTCTGTGACTGAAAGGGTGAGTGTGACTGAAAGGGTGAGCACTGTCTGTGACTGAAAGGGTGAGTGTGACTGAAAGGGTGAGCACTGTCTGTGACTGAAAGGGTGAGTGTGACTGAAAGGGTGAGCGCTGTCTGTGACTGAAAGGGTGAGTGCTGTCTGTGACTGAAAGGGTGAGTGTGACTGAAAGGGTGAGCACTGTCTGTGACTGAAAGAGTGAGCACTGTCTGTGACTGAGGGTGTGAGCGCTGTCTGTGACTGAAAGGGTGAGCACTGTCTGTGACTGAAAGTGTGAGCACTGTCTGTGACTGAAATTGTGAGCACTGTCTGTGACTGAAAGTGTGAGCGCTGTCTGTGACTGAAAGTGTGAGCGCTGTCTGTGACTGAAAGGGTGAGCGCTGTCTGTGACTGAAAGTGTGAGCGCTTTCTGTGACTGAAATGGTGAGCGCTGTCTGTGACTGAAAGGGTGAGTGTGACTGAAAGGGTTAGCGCTGTCTGTGACTGATGGTGTGAGCGCTGTCTGTGACTGAAAGTGTGAGCGCTGTCTGTGACTGAAAGGTTGAGCGCTGTCTGTGACTGAAAGGGTGAGTGTGACTGAAAGTGTGAGCACTGTCTGTGACTGAAAGGGTAAGCGCTGTCTGTGACTGAAAGGGTGAGTGTGACTGAAAGGGTGAGCACTATCTGTGACTGAAAGGGTGAGTGTGATTGAAAGGGTGAGCACTGTCTGTGACTGAAAGGGTGAGTGTGACTGAAAGGGTGAGCACTGTCTGTGACTGAAAGGGTGAGTGTGACTGAAAGGGTGAGCACTGTCTGTGACAGAAAGGGTGAGTGTGACTGAAAGTTTGAGCACTGTCTGTGACTGAAAGGGTGAGCGCTGTCTGTGACTGAAAGGGTGAGTGTGATTGAAAGGGTGAGCACTGTCTGTGACTGAAAGGGTGAGTGTGACTGAAAGGGTGAGCACTGTCTGTGACTGAAAGGGTGAGTGTGACTGAAAGGGTGAGCACTGTCTGTGACTGAAAGGGTGAGCGCTGTCTGTGACTGAAAGGCTGAGCGCTGTCTGTGACTGAAAGTGTGAGCGCTGTCTGTGACTGAAAGGGTGAGCGCTGTCTGTGACTGAAAGGGTGAGTGTGACTGAAAGGGTGAGCACTGTCTGTGACTGAAAGGGTGAGTGTGACTGAAAGGGTGAGCACTGTCTGTGACTGAAAGGGTGAGTGTGACTGAAAGGGTGAGCGCTGTCTGTGATTGAAAGGGTGAGCGCTGTCTGTGACTGAAAGGGTGAGCGCTGTCTGTGACTGAAAGGGTGAGTGTGACTGAAAGGGTGAGCACTGTCTGTGACTGAAAGGGTGAGTGTGACTGAAAGGGTGAGCACTGTCTGTGACTGAAAGGGTGAGTGTGACTGAAAGGGTGAGCGCTGTCTGTGACTGTGAGCGCTGTCTGTGACTGAAAGGGTGAGCGCTGTCTGTGACTGAAAGTGTGAGCGCTGTCTGTGACTGAAATGGTGAGCGCTGTCTGTGACTGAAAGGGTGAGTGTGACTGAAAGGGTTAGCGCTGTCTGTGACTGATGGTGTGAGCGCTGTCTGTGACTGAAAGTGTGAGCGCTGTCTGTGACTGAAAGTGTGAGCGCTGTCTGTGACTGAAAGGTTGAGCACTGTCTGTGACTGAAAGGGTGAGTGTGACTGAAAGTGTGAGCACTGTCTGTGACTGAAAGGGTGAGCACTGTCTGTGACTGAAAGTGTGAGCACTGTCTGTGACTGAAAGTGTGAGCGCTGTCTGTGACTGAAAGTGTGAGCACTGTCTGTGACTGAAAGGGTGAGCGCTGTCTGTGACTGAAAGTGTGAGCGCTGTCTGTGACTGAAAGGGTGAGCGCTGTCTGTGACTGAAAGGGTGAGCGCTGTCTGTGACTGATGGTGTGAGCGCTGTCTTTGACTGAAAGTGTGAGCGCTGTCTGTGACTGAAAGTGTGAGCGCTGTCTGTGACTGAAAGGGTGAGCGCTGTCTGTGACTGAAAGGGTGAGTGTGACTGAAAGGGTGAGCACTATCTGTGACTGAAAGGGTGAGTGTGATTGAAAGGGTGAGCACTGTCTGTGACTGAAAGGGTGAGTGTGACTGAAAGGGTGAGCACTGTCTGTGACTGAAAGGGTGAGTGTGACTGAAAGTGTGAGCACTGTCTGTGACTGAAAGGGTGAGCGCTGTCTGTGACTGAAAGGGTGAGTTTGACTGAAAGGGTGAGCACTATCTGTGACTGAAAGGGTGAGTGTGATTGAAAGGGTGAGCACTGTCTGTGACTGAAAGGGTGAGTGTGACTGAAAGGGTGAGCACTGTCTGTGACTGAAAGGGTGAGTGTGACTGAAAGGGTGAGCACTGTCTGTGACTGAAAGGGTGAGCGCTGTCTGTGACTGAAAGTGTGAGCGCTGTCTGTGACTGAAAGGGTGAGCGCTGTCTGTGACTGAAAGTGTGAGCGCTGTCTGTGACTGAAAGGGTGAGCGCTGTCTGTGACTGAAAGGGTGAGTGTGACTGAAAGGGTGAGCACTGTCTGTGACTGAAAGGGTGAGTGTGACTGAAAGGGTGAGCACTGTCTGTGACTGAAAGGGTGAGTGTGACTGAAAGGGTGAGCACTGTCTGTGACTGAAAGGGTGAGTGTGACTGAAAGGGTGAGCGCTGTCTGTGACTGAAAGGGTGAGTGCTGTCTGTGACTGAAAGGGTGAGTGTGACTGAAAGGGTGAGCACTGTCTGTGACTGAAAGAGTGAGCACTGTCTGTGACTGAGGGTGTGAGCGCTGTCTGTGACTGAAAGGGTGAGCACTGTCTGTGACTGAAAGTGTGAGCACTGTCTGTGACTGAAATTGTGAGCACTGTCTGTGACTGAAAGTGTGAGCGCTGTCTGTGACTGAAAGTGTGAGCGCTGTCTGTGACTGAAAGGGTGAGCGCTGTCTGTGACTGAAAGTGTGAGCGCTTTCTGTGACTGAAATGGTGAGCGCTGTCTGTGACTGAAAGGGTGAGTGTGACTGAAAGGGTTAGCGCTGTCTGTGACTGATGGTGTGAGCGCTGTCTGTGACTGAAAGTGTGAGCGCTGTCTGTGACTGAAAGGTTGAGCGCTGTCTGTGACTGAAAGGGTGAGTGTGACTGAAAGTGTGAGCACTGTCTGTGACTGAAAGGGTGAGCACTGTCTGTGACTGAAAGTGTGAGCACTGTCTGTGACTGAAAGTGTGAGCGCTGTCTGTGACTGAAAGTGTGAGCGCTGTCTGTGACTGAAAGGGTGAGCGCTGTCTGTGACTGAAAGTGTGAGCGCTGTCTGTGACTGAAAGGGTGAGCGCTGTCTGTGACTGAAAGGGTGAGCGCTGTCTGTGACTGAAAGTGTGAGCGCTCTCTGTGACTGAAAGGGTGAGCGCTGTCTGTGACTGAAAGTGTGAGTGTGTCTGAAAGTGTGAGCACTATCTGTGACTGAAAGGGTGAGTGTGATTGAAAGGGTGAGCACTGTCTGTGACTGAAAGTGTGAGTGTGACTGAAAGTGTGAGCACTGTCTGTGACTGAAAGGGTGAGCGCTGTCTGTGACTGAAAGGGTGAGTGTGACTGAAAGGATGAGCACTATCTGTGACTGAAAGGGTGAGTGTGATTGAAAGGGTGAGCACTGTCTGTGACTGAAAGGGTGTGTGTGACTGAAAGGGTGAGCACTGTCTGTGACTGAAAGGGTGAGTGTGACTGAAAGGGTGAGCACTGTCTGTGACAGAAAGGGTGAGTGTGACTGAAAGTTTGAGCACTGTCTGTGACTGAAAGGGTGAGCGCTGTCTGTGACTGAAAGTGTGAGCGCTGTCTGTGACTGAAAGTGTGAGCGCTCTCTGTGACTGAAAGGGTGAGCGCTGTCTGTGACTGAAAGGGTGAGTGTGACTGAAAGGGTGAGCACTGTCTGTGACTGAAAGGGTGAGTGTGACTGAAAGGGTGAGCGCTGTCTGTGATTGAAAGGGTGAGCGCTGTCTGTGACTGAAAGGGTGAGCACTATCTGTGACTGAAAGGGTGAGTGTGATTGAAAGGGTGAGCACTGTCTGTGACTGAAAGGGTGAGTGTGACTGAAAGGGTGAGCACTGTCTGTGACTGAAAGGGTGAGTGTGACTGAAAGGGTGAGCACTGTCTGTGACAGAAAGGGTGAGTGTGACTGAAAGTTTGAGCACTGTCTGTGACTGAAAGGGTGAGCGCTGTCTGTGACTGAAAGGGTGAGTGTGATTGAAAGGGTGAGCACTGTCTGTGACTGAAAGGGTGAGTGTGACTGAAAGGGTGAGCACTGTCTGTGACTGAAAGGGTGAGTGTGACTGAAAGGGTGAGCACTGTCTGTGACTGAAAGGGTGAGTGTGACTGAAAGGGTGAGCACTGTCTGTGACTGAAAGGGTGAGTGTGACTGAAAGGGTGAGCACTGTCTGTGACTGAAAGGGTGAGCGCTGTCTGTGACTGAAAGGATGAGCGCTGTCTGTGACTGAAAGTGTGAGCGCTGTCTGTGACTGAAAGGGTGAGCGCTGTCTGTGACTGAAAGGGTGAGTGTGACTGAAAGGGTGAGCACTGTCTGTGACTGAAAGGGTGAGTGTGACTGAAAGGGTGAGCACTGTCTGTGACTGAAAGGGTGAGTGTGACTGAAAGGGTGAGCGCTGTCTGTGATTGAAAGGGTGAGCGCTGTCTGTGACTGAAAGGGTGAGCGCTGTCTGTGACTGAAAGGGTGAGTGTGACTGAAAGGGTGAGCACTGTCTGTGACTGAAAGGGTGAGTGTGACTGAAAGGGTGAGCACTGTCTGTGACTGAAAGGGTGAGTGTGACTGAAAGGGTGAGCGCTGTCTGTGACTGAAAGTGTGAGCGCTGTCTGTGACTGAAAGGGTGAGCGCTGTCTGTGACTGAAAGTGTGAGCGCTGTCTGTGACTGAAATGGTGAGCGCTGTCTGTGACTGAAAGGGTGAGTGTGACTGAAAGGGTTAGCGCTGTCTGTGACTGATGGTGTGAGCGCTGTCTGTGACTGAAAGTGTGAGCGCTGTCTGTGACTGAAAGTGTGAGCGCTGTCTGTGACTGAAAGGTTGAGCACTGTCTGTGACTGAAAGGGTGAGTGTGACTGAAAGTGTGAGCACTGTCTGTGACTGAAAGGGTGAGCACTGTCTGTGACTGAAAGTGTGAGCACTGTCTGTGACTGAAAGTGTGAGCGCTGTCTGTGACTGAAAGTGTGAGCACTGTCTGTGACTGAAAGGGTGAGCGCTGTCTGTGACTGAAAGTGTGAGCGCTGTCTGTGACTGAAAGGGTGAGCGCTGTCTGTGACTGAAAGGGTGAGCGCTGTCTGTGACTGATGGTGTGAGCGCTGTCTTTGACTGAAAGTGTGAGCGCTGTCTGTGACTGAAAGTGTGAGCGCTGTCTGTGACTGAAAGGGTGAGCGCTGTCTGTGACTGAAAGGGTGAGTGTGACTGAAAGGGTGAGCACTATCTGTGACTGAAAGGGTGAGTGTGATTGAAAGGGTGAGCACTGTCTGTGACTGAAAGGGTGAGTGTGACTGAAAGGGTGAGCACTGTCTGTGACTGAAAGGGTGAGTGTGACTGAAAGTGTGAGCACTGTCTGTGACTGAAAGGGTGAGCGCTGTCTGTGACTGAAAGGGTGAGTTTGACTGAAAGGGTGAGCACTATCTGTGACTGAAAGGGTGAGTGTGATTGAAAGGGTGAGCACTGTCTGTGACTGAAAGGGTGAGTGTGACTGAAAGGGTGAGCACTGTCTGTGACTGAAAGGGTGAGTGTGACTGAAAGGGTGAGCACTGTCTGTGACTGAAAGGGTGAGCGCTGTCTGTGACTGAAAGTGTGAGCGCTGTCTGTGACTGAAAGGGTGAGCGCTGTCTGTGACTGAAAGGGTGAGTGTGACTGAAAGGGTGAGCACTGTCTGTGACTGAAAGGGTGAGTGTGACTGAAAGGGTGAGCACTGTCTGTGACTGAAAGGGTGAGTGTGACTGAAAGGGTGAGCACTGTCTGTGACTGAAAGGGTGAGTGTGACTGAAAGGGTGAGCGCTGTCTGTGACTGAAAGGGTGAGTGCTGTCTGTGACTGAAAGGGTGAGTGTGACTGAAAGGGTGAGCACTGTCTGTGACTGAAAGAGTGAGCACTGTCTGTGACTGAGGGTGTGAGCGCTGTCTGTGACTGAAAGGGTGAGCACTGTCTGTGACTGAAAGTGTGAGCACTGTCTGTGACTGAAATTGTGAGCACTGTCTGTGACTGAAAGTGTGAGCGCTGTCTGTGACTGAAAGTGTGAGCGCTGTCTGTGACTGAAAGGGTGAGCGCTGTCTGTGACTGAAAGTGTGAGCGCTTTCTGTGACTGAAATGGTGAGCGCTGTCTGTGACTGAAAGGGTGAGTGTGACTGAAAGGGTTAGCGCTGTCTGTGACTGATGGTGTGAGCGCTGTCTGTGACTGAAAGTGTGAGCGCTGTCTGTGACTGAAAGGTTGAGCGCTGTCTGTGACTGAAAGGGTGAGTGTGACTGAAAGTGTGAGCACTGTCTGTGACTGAAAGGGTGAGCACTGTCTGTGACTGAAAGTGTGAGCACTGTCTGTGACTGAAAGTGTGAGCGCTGTCTGTGACTGAAAGTGTGAGCGCTGTCTGTGACTGAAAGGGTGAGCGCTGTCTGTGACTGAAAGTGTGAGCGCTGTCTGTGACTGAAAGGGTGAGCGCTGTCTGTGACTGAAAGGGTGAGTGTGACTGAAAGTGTGAGCACTGTCTGTGACTGAAAGGGTAAGCGCTGTCTGTGACTGAAAGGGTGAGTGTGACTGAAAGGGTGAGCACTATCTGTGACTGAAAGGGTGAGTGTGATTGAAAGGGTGAGCACTGTCTATGACTGAAAGGGTGAGTGTGACTGAAAGGGTGAGCACTGTCTGTGACTGAAAGGGTGAGTGTGACTGAAAGGGTGAGCACTGTCTGTGACAGAAAGGGTGAGTGTGACTGAAAGTTTGAGCACTGTCTGTGACTGAAAGGGTGAGCGCTGTCTGTGACTGAAAGGGTGAGTGTGATTGAAAGGGTGAGCACTGTCTGTGACTGAAAGGGTGAGTGTGACTGAAAGGGTGAGCACTGTCTGTGACTGAAAGGGTGAGTGTGACTGAAAGGGTGAGCACTGTCTGTGACTGAAAGGGTGAGCGCTGTCTGTGACTGAAAGGATGAGCGCTGTCTGTGACTGAAAGTGTGAGCGCTGTCTGTGACTGAAAGGGTGAGCGCTGTCTGTGACTGAAAGGGTGAGTGTGACTGAAAGGGTGAGCACTGTCTGTGACTGAAAGGGTGAGTGTGACTGAAAGGGTGAGCACTGTCTGTGACTGAAAGGGTGAGTGTGACTGAAAGGGTGAGCGCTGTCTGTGATTGAAAGGGTGAGCGCTGTCTGTGACTGAAAGGGTGAGCGCTGTCTGTGACTGAAAGGGTGAGTGTGACTGAAAGGGTGAGCACTGTCTGTGACTGAAAGGGTGAGTGTGACTGAAAGGGTGAGCACTGTCTGTGACTGAAAGGGTGAGTGTGACTGAAAGGGTGAGCGCTGTCTGTGACTGAAAGTGTGAGCGCTGTCTGTGACTGAAAGGGTGAGCGCTGTCTGTGACTGAAAGTGTGAGCGCTGTCTGTGACTGAAATGGTGAGCGCTGTCTGTGACTGAAAGGGTGAGTGTGACTGAAAGGGTTAGCGCTGTCTGTGACTGATGGTGTGAGCGCTGTCTGTGACTGAAAGTGTGAGCGCTGTCTGTGACTGAAAGTGTGAGCGCTGTCTGTGACTGAAAGGTTGAGCACTGTCTGTGACTGAAAGGGTGAGTGTGACTGAAAGTGTGAGCACTGTCTGTGACTGAAAGGGTGAGCACTGTCTGTGACTGAAAGTGTGAGCACTGTCTGTGACTGAAAGTGTGAGCGCTGTCTGTGACTGAAAGTGTGAGCACTGTCTGTGACTGAAAGGGTGAGCGCTGTCTGTGACTGAAAGTGTGAGCGCTGTCTGTGACTGAAAGGGTGAGCGCTGTCTGTGACTGAAAGGGTGAGCGCTGTCTGTGACTGATGGTGTGAGCGCTGTCTTTGACTGAAAGTGTGAGCGCTGTCTGTGACTGAAAGTGTGAGCGCTGTCTGTGACTGAAAGGGTGAGCGCTGTCTGTGACTGAAAGGGTGAGTGTGACTGAAAGGGTGAGCACTATCTGTGACTGAAAGGGTGAGTGTGATTGAAAGGGTGAGCACTGTCTGTGACTGAAAGGGTGAGTGTGACTGAAAGGGTGAGCACTGTCTGTGACTGAAAGGGTGAGTGTGACTGAAAGTGTGAGCACTGTCTGTGACTGAAAGGGTGAGCGCTGTCTGTGACTGAAAGGGTGAGTTTGACTGAAAGGGTGAGCACTATCTGTGACTGAAAGGGTGAGTGTGATTGAAAGGGTGAGCACTGTCTGTGACTGAAAGGGTGAGTGTGACTGAAAGGGTGAGCACTGTCTGTGACTGAAAGGGTGAGTGTGACTGAAAGGGTGAGCACTGTCTGTGACTGAAAGGGTGAGCGCTGTCTGTGACTGAAAGTGTGAGCGCTGTCTGTGACTGAAAGGGTGAGCGCTGTCTGTGACTGAAAGGGTGAGTGTGACTGAAAGGGTGAGCACTGTCTGTGACTGAAAGGGTGAGTGTGACTGAAAGGGTGAGCACTGTCTGTGACTGAAAGGGTGAGTGTGACTGAAAGGGTGAGCACTGTCTGTGACTGAAAGGGTGAGTGTGACTGAAAGGGTGAGCGCTGTCTGTGACTGAAAGGGTGAGTGCTGTCTGTGACTGAAAGGGTGAGTGTGACTGAAAGGGTGAGCACTGTCTGTGACTGAAAGAGTGAGCACTGTCTGTGACTGAGGGTGTGAGCGCTGTCTGTGACTGAAAGGGTGAGCACTGTCTGTGACTGAAAGTGTGAGCACTGTCTGTGACTGAAATTGTGAGCACTGTCTGTGACTGAAAGTGTGAGCGCTGTCTGTGACTGAAAGTGTGAGCGCTGTCTGTGACTGAAAGGGTGAGCGCTGTCTGTGACTGAAAGTGTGAGCGCTTTCGGTGACTGAAATGGTGAGCGCTGTCTGTGACTGAAAGGGTGAGTGTGACTGAAAGGGTTAGCGCTGTCTGTGACTGATGGTGTGAGCGCTGTCTGTGACTGAAAGTGTGAGCGCTGTCTGTGACTGAAAGGTTGAGCGCTGTCTGTGACTGAAAGGGTGAGTGTGACTGAAAGTGTGAGCACTGTCTGTGACTGAAAGGGTGAGCACTGTCTGTGACTGAAAGTGTGAGCACTGTCTGTGACTGAAAGTGTGAGCGCTGTCTGTGACTGAAAGTGTGAGCGCTGTCTGTGACTGAAAGGGTGAGCGCTGTCTGTGACTGAAAGTGTGAGCGCTGTCTGTGACTGAAAGGGTGAGCGCTGTCTGTGACTGAAAGGGTGAGCGCTGTCTGTGACTGATGGTGTGAGTGCTGTCTTTGACTGAAAGTGTGAGCGCTGTCTGTGACTGAAAGTGTGAGCGCTCTCTGTGACTGAAAGGGTGAGCGCTGTCTGTGACTGAAAGTGTGAGTGTGTCTGAAAGTGTGAGCACTATCTGTGACTGAAAGGGTGAGTGTGATTGAAAGGGTGAGCACTGTCTGTGACTGAAAGTGTGAGTGTGACTGAAAGTGTGAGCACTGTCTGTGACTGAAAGGGTGAGCGCTGTCTGTGACTGAAAGGGTGAGTGTGACTGAAAGGATGAGCACTATCTGTGACTGAAAGGGTGAGTGTGATTGAAAGGGTGAGCACTGTCTGTGACTGAAAGGGTGTGTGTGACTGAAAGGGTGAGCACTGTCTGTGACTGAAAGGGTGAGTGTGACTGAAAGGGTGAGCACTGTCTGTGACAGAAAGGGTGAGTGTGACTGAAAGTTTGAGCACTGTCTGTGACTGAAAGGGTGAGCGCTGTCTGTGACTGAAAGTGTGAGCGCTGTCTGTGACTGAAAGTGTGAGCGCTCTCTGTGACTGAAAGGGTGAGCGCTGTCTGTGACTGAAAGGGTGAGTGTGACTGAAAGGGTGAGCACTGTCTGTGACTGAAAGGGTGAGTGTGACTGAAAGGGTGAGCGCTGTCTGTGATTGAAAGGGTGAGCGCTGTCTGTGACTGAAAGGGTGAGCGCTGTCTGTGACTGAAAGGGTGAGCGCTGTCTGTGACTGAAAGGGTGAGTGTGACTGAAAGGGTGAGCACTGTCTGTGACTGAAAGGGTGAGTGTGACTGAAAGGGTGAGCACTGTCTGTGACTGAAAGGGTGAGTGTGACTGAAAGGGTGAGCACTGTCTGTGACTGAAAGGGTGAGTGTGACTGAAAGGGTGAGCGCTGTCTGTGACTGAAAGGGTGAGTGCTGTCTGTGACTGAAAGGGTGAGTGTGACTGAAAGGGTGAGCACTGTCTGTGACTGAAAGAGTGAGCACTGTCTGTGACTGATGCTGTGAGCGCTGTCTGTGACTGAAAGGGTGAGCACTGTCTGTGACTGAAAGTGTGAGCACTGTCTGTGACTGAAAGTGTGAGCACTGTCTGTGACAGAAAGTGTGAGCGCTGTCTGTGACTGAAAGTGTGAGCGCTGTCTGTGACTGAAAGGGTGAGCGCTCTCTGTGACTGAAAGTGTGAGCGCTGTCTGTGACTGAAATGGTGAGCGCTGTCTGTGACTGAAAGGGTGAGTGTGACTGAAAGGGTGAGCGCTGTCTGTGACTGAAAGGGTGAGCACTGTCTGTGACTGAAAGGGTGAGTGTGACTGAAAGTGTGAGCACTGTCTGTGACTGAAAGTGTGAGCACTGTCTGTGACTGAAAGTGTGAGCGCTGTCTGTGACTGAAAGTGTGAGCGCTGTCTGTGACTGAAAGTGTGAGCGCTGTCTGTGACTGAAAGTGTGAGCGCTGTCTGTGACTGATGGTGTGAGCGCTGTCTGTGACTGAAATTGTGAGCGCTGTCTGTGACTGAAAGTGTGAGCGCTGTCTGTGACTGAAAGGGTGAGCGCTGTCTGTGACTGAAAGGTTGAGCACTGTCTGTGACTGAAAGGGTGTGTGTGACTGAAAAGGTGAGCACTGTCTGTGACTGAAAGGGTGAGTGTGACTGAAAGGGTGAACACTGTCTGTGACTGAAAGGGTGAGCACTGTCTGTGACTGAAAGTGTGAGCACTGTCTGTGACTGAAAGTGTGAGCGCTGTCTGTGACTGAAAGGGTGAGCGCTGTCTGTGACTGATGGTGTGAGCGCTGTCTGTGACTGAAAGTGTGAGCGCTGTCTGTGACTGAAAGGTTGAGCGCTGTCTGTGACTGAAAGGGTGAGTGTGACTGAAAGTGTGAGCACTGTCTGTGACTGAAAGTGTGAGCACTGTCTGTGACTGAAAGTGTGAGCACTGTCTGTGACTGAAAGTGTGAGCGCTGTCTGTGACTGAAAGGGTGAGCGCTGTCTGTGACTGAAAGTGTGAGCGCTGTCTGTGACTGAAAGGGTGAGCACTGTCTGTGACTGAAAGGGTGAGCGCTGTCTGTGACTGATGGTGTGAGCGCTGTCTGTGACTGAAAGTGTGAGCGCTGTCTTTGACTGAAAGTGTGAGCGCTGTCTGTGACTGAAAGGGTGAGCGCTGTCTGTGACTGAAAGGGTGAGCACTGTCTGTGACTGAAAGGGTGAGTGTGACTGAAAGGGTGAGCACTGTCTGTGACTGAAAGGGTGAGTGTGACTGAAAGGGTGAGCACTGTCTGTGACTGAAAGGGTGAGCACTGTCTGTGACTGAAAGGGTGAGCGCTGTCTGTGACTGAAAGGGTGAGCGCTCTCTGTGACTGAAAGTGTGAGCGCTGTCTGTGACTGAAAGGGTGAGCGCTGTCTGTGACTGAAAGGGTGAGCGCTGTCTGTGACTAAAAGTGTGAGCGCAGTCTGTGACTGAAAGGGTGAGTGTGACTGAAAGTGTGAGCACTGTTTGTGACTGAAAGGGTGAGTGCTGTCTGTGACTGAAAGGGTGAGTGTGACTGAAAGGGGTGAGCACTGTCTGTGACTGAAAGGGTGAGCACTGTCTGTGACTGAAAGTGTGAGCGCTGTCTGTGACTGAAAGGGTGAGCGCTGTCTGTGACTGAAAGTGTGAGCGCTGTCTGTGACTGAAAGGGTGAGCGCTGTCTGTGACTGAAAGGGTGAGCGCTGTCTGTGACTGATGGTGTGAGTGCTGTCTTTGACTGAAAGTGTGAGCGCTGTCTGTGACTGAAAGTGTGAGCGCTCTCTGTGACTGAAAGGGTGAGCGCTGTCTGTGACTGAAAGTGTGAGTGTGTCTGAAAGTGTGAGCACTATCTGTGACTGAAAGGGTGAGTGTGATTGAAAGGGTGAGCACTGTCTGTGACTGAAAGTGTGAGTGTGACTGAAAGTGTGAGCACTGTCTGTGACTGAAAGGGTGAGCGCTGTCTGTGACTGAAAGGGTGAGTGTGACTGAAAGGATGAGCACTATCTGTGACTGAAAGGGTGAGTGTGATTGAAAGGGTGAGCACTGTCTGTGACTGAAAGGGTGTGTGTGACTGAAAGGGTGAGCACTGTCTGTGACTGAAAGGGTGAGTGTGACTGAAAGGGTGAGCACTGTCTGTGACAGAAAGGGTGAGTGTGACTGAAAGTTTGAGCACTGTCTGTGACTGAAAGGGTGAGCGCTGTCTGTGACTGAAAGTGTGAGCGCTGTCTGTGACTGAAAGTGTGAGCGCTCTCTGTGACTGAAAGGGTGAGCGCTGTCTGTGACTGAAAGGGTGAGTGTGACTGAAAGGGTGAGCACTGTCTGTGACTGAAAGGGTGAGTGTGACTGAAAGGGTGAGCGCTGTCTGTGATTGAAAGGGTGAGCGCTGTCTGTGACTGAAAGGGTGAGCGCTGTCTGTGACTGAAAGGGTGAGCGCTGTCTGTGACTGAAAGGGTGAGTGTGACTGAAAGGGTGAGCACTGTCTGTGACTGAAAGGGTGAGTGTGACTGAAAGGGTGAGCACTGTCTGTGACTGAAAGGGTGAGTGTGACTGAAAGGGTGAGCACTGTCTGTGACTGAAAGGGTGAGTGTGACTGAAAGGGTGAGCGCTGTCTGTGACTGAAAGGGTGAGTGCTGTCTGTGACTGAAAGGGTGAGTGTGACTGAAAGGGTGAGCACTGTCTGTGACTGAAAGAGTGAGCACTGTCTGTGACTGATGGTGTGAGCGCTGTCTGTGACTGAAAGGGTGAGCACTGTCTGTGACTGAAAGTGTGAGCACTGTCTGTGACTGAAAGTGTGAGCACTGTCTGTGACTGAAAGTGTGAGCGCTGTCTGTGACTGAAAGTGTGAGCGCTGTCTGTGACTGAAAGGGTGAGCGCTCTCTGTGACTGAAAGTGTGAGCGCTGTCTGTGACTGAAATGGTGAGCGCTGTCTGTGACTGAAAGGGTGAGTGTGACTGAAAGGGTGAGCGCTGTCTGTGACTGAAAGGGTGAGCACTGTCTGTGACTGAAAGGGTGAGTGTGACTGAAAGTGTGAGCACTGTCTGTGACTGAAAGTGTGAGCACTGTCTGTGACTGAAAGTGTGAGCACTGTCTGTGACTGAAAGTGTGAGCGCTGTCTGTGACTGAAAGTGTGAGCGCTGTCTGTGACTGAAAGTGTGAGCGCTGTCTGTGACTGATGGTGTGAGCGCTGTCTGTGACTGAAATTGTGAGCGCTGTCTGTGACTGAAAGTGTGAGCGCTGTCTGTGACTGAAAGGGTGAGCGCTGTCTGTGACTGAAAGGTTGAGCACTGTCTGTGACTGAAAGGGTGTGTGTGACTGAAAAGGTGAGCACTGTCTGTGACTGAAAGGGTGAGTGTGACTGAAAGGGTGAACACTGTCTGTGACTGAAAGGGTGAGCACTGTCTGTGACTGAAAGTGTGAGCACTGTCTGTGACTGAAAGTGTGAGCGCTGTCTGTGACTGAAAGGGTGAGCGCTGTCTGTGACTGATGGTGTGAGCGCTGTCTGTGACTGAAAGTGTGAGCGCTGTCTGTGACTGAAAGGTTGAGCGCTGTCTGTGACTGAAAGGGTGAGTGTGACTGAAAGTGTGAGCACTGTCTGTGACTGAAAGTGTGAGCACTGTCTGTGACTGAAAGTGTGAGCACTGTCTGTGACTGAAAGTGTGAGCGCTGTCTGTGACTGAAAGGGTGAGCGCTGTCTGTGACTGAAAGTGTGAGCGCTGTCTGTGACTGAAAGGGTGAGCACTGTCTGTGACTGAAAGGGTGAGCGCTGTCTGTGACTGATGGTGTGAGCGCTGTCTGTGACTGAAAGTGTGAGCGCTGTCTTTGACTGAAAGTGTGAGCGCTGTCTGTGACTGAAAGGGTGAGCGCTGTCTGTGACTGAAAGGGTGAGCACTGTCTGTGACTGAAAGGGTGAGTGTGACTGAAAGGGTGAGCACTGTCTGTGACTGAAAGGGTGAGTGTGACTGAAAGGGTGAGCACTGTCTGTGACTGAAAGGGTGAGCACTGTCTGTGACTGAAAGGGTGAGCGCTGTCTGTGACTGAAAGGGTGAGCGCTCTCTGTGACTGAAAGTGTGAGCGCTGTCTGTGACTGAAAGGGTGAGCGCTGTCTGTGACTGAAAGGGTGAGCGCTGTCTGTGACTAAAAGTGTGAGCGCAGTCTGTGACTGAAAGGGTGAGTGTGACTGAAAGTGTGAGCACTGTTTGTGACTGAAAGGGTGAGTGCTGTCTGTGACTGAAAGGGTGAGTGTGACTGAAAGCGGTGAGCACTGTCTGTGACTGAAAGGGTGAGCACTGTCTGTGACTGAAAGTGTGAGCGCTGTCTGTGACTGAAAGGGTGAGCGCTGTCTGTGACTGAAAGTGTGAGCGCTGTCTGTGACTGAAAGGGTGAGCACTGTCTGTGACTGAAAGTGTGAGCACTGTCTGTGACTGAAAGTGTGAGCGCTGTCTGTGACTGAAAGTGTGAGCGCTGTCTGTCACTGAAAGGGTGAGCGCTGTCTGTGACTGAAAGTGTGAGCGCTGTCTGTGACTGAAAGGGTGAGCGCTGTCTGTGACTGAAAGGGTGAGCGCTGTCTGTGACTGATGGTGTGAGCGCTGTCTTTGACTGAAAGTGTGAGCGCTGTCTGTGACTGAAAGTGTGAGCGCTGTCTGTGACTGAAAGGGTGAGCGCTGTCTGTGACTGAAAGGGTGAGTGTGACTGAAAGGGTCAGCACTATCTGTGACTGAAAGGGTGAGTGTGATTGAAAGGGTGAGCACTGTCTGTGACTGAAAGGGTGAGTGTGACTGAAAGGGTGAGCACTGTCTGTGACTGAAAGGGTGTGCGCTGTCTGTGACTGAAAGGGTGAGTGTGACTGAAAGGGTGAGCGCTGTCTGTGACTGAAAGTGTGAGCGCTGTCTGTGACTGAAATGGTGAGCGCTGTCTGTGACTGAAAGGGTGAGTTTGACTGAAAGGGTGAGCGCTGTCTGTGACTGAAAGGGTGAGCACTGTCTGTGACTGAAAGGGTGAGTGTGACTGAAAGTGTGAGCACTGTCTGTGACTGAAAGGGTGAGCACTGTCTGTGACTGAAAGTGTGAGCACTATCTGTGACTGAAAGTGTGAGCACTGTCTGTGACTGAAAGGGTGAGCGCTGTCTGTGACTGAAAGGGTGAGCACTGTCTGTGACTGAAAGGGTGAGCGCTGTCTGTGACTGAAAGGGTGAGTATGACTGAAAGGGTGAGCACTGTCTGTGACTGAAAGGGTGAGTGTGACTGAAAGGGTGAACACTGTCTGTGACTGAAAGGGTGAGCACTGTCTGTGACTGAAAGTGTGAGCGCTGTGTGTGACTGAAAGTGTGAGCGCTGTGTGTGACTGAAAGTGTGAGCACTGTCTGTGACTGAAAGTGTGAGCGCTGTCTGTGACTGAAAGTGTGAGCGCTGTCTGTGACTGAAAGTGTGAGCGCTGTCTGTGACTGAAAGTGTGAGCGCTGTCTGTGACTGAAAGTGTGAGCGCTGTCTTTGACTGAAAGTGTGAGCGCTGTCTGTGACTGAAAGGGTGAGTGTGACTGAAAGGGTGAGCACTATCTGTGACTGAAAGGGTGAGTGTGATTGAAAGGGTGAGCACTGTCTGTGACTGAAAGGGTGAGTGTGACTGAAAGGGTGAGCACTGTCTGTGACTGAAAGGGTGAGTGTGACTGAAAGTGTGAGCACTGTCTGTGACTGAAAGGGTGAGCGCTGTCTGTGACTGAAAGGGTGAGTGTGACTGAAAGTGTGAGCACTGTCTGTGACTGAAAGGGTGAGCGCTGTCTGTGACTGAAAGGGTGAGTGTGACTGAAAGGGTGAGCGCTGTCTGTGACTGAAAGTGAGAGCGCTGTCTGTGACTGAAATGGTGAGCGCTGTCTGTGACTGAAAGGGTGAGCGCTGTCTGTGACTGAAAGGGTGAGCACTGTCTGTGACTGAAAGGGTGAGTGTGACTGAAAGGGTGAGTGTGACTGAAAGGGTGAGCACTGTCTGTGACTGAAAGGGTGAGTGTGACTGAAAGTGTGAGCACTGTCTGTGACTGAAAGGGTGAGCGCTGTCTGTGACTGAAAGGGTGAGTGTGACTGAAAGGGTGAGCGCTGTCTGTGACTGAAAGTGTGAGCGCTGTCTGTGACTGAAATGGTGAGCGCTGTCTGTGACTGAAAGGGTGAGCGCTGTCTGTGACTGAAAGGGTGAGCACTGTCTGTGACTGAAAGGGTGAGTGTGACTGAAAGTGTGAGCACTGTCTGTGACTGAAAGTGTGAGCACTGTCTGTGACTGAAAGTGTGAGCACTGTCTGTGACTGAAAGTGTGAGCGCTGTCTTTGACTGAAAGTGTGAGCGCTGTCTGTGACTGAAAGGGTGAGCGGTGTCTGTGACTGAAAGTGTGAGCGCTGTCTGTGACTGAAAGGGTGAGCGCTGTCTGTGACTGAAAGGGTGAGCGCTGTCTGTGACTGAAAGGGTGAGCACTGTCTGTGACTGAAAGGGTGAGTATGACTGAAAGGGTGAGCACTGTCTGTGACTGAAAGGGTGAGTGTGACTGAAAGGGTGAACACTGTCTGTGACTGAAAGGGTGAGCACTGTCTGTGACTGAAAGTGTGAGCGCTGTCTGTGACTGAAAGTGTGAGCACTGTCTGTGACTGAAAGTGTGAGCGCTGTCTGTGACTGAAAGGGTTAGCGCTGTCTGTGACTGATGGTGTGAGCGCTGTCTGTGACTGAAAGTGTGAGCGCTGTCTGTGACTGAAAGTGTGAGCACTGTCTGTAACTGAAAGGTTGAGCGCTGTCTGTGACTGAAAGGGTGAGTGTGACTGAAAGTGTGAGCACTGTCTGTGACTGAAAGGGTGAGCACTGTCTGTGACTGAAAGTGTGAGCACTGTCTGTGACTGAAAGTGTGAGCGCTGTCTGTGACTGAAAGTGTGAGCGCTGTCTGTGACTGAAAGGGTGAGCGCTGTCTGTGACTGAAAGGGTGAGCGCAGTCTGTGACTGAAAGGGTGAGCGCTGTCTGTGACTGATGGTGTGAGCGCTGTCTTTGACTGAAAGTGTGAGCGCTGTCTGTGACTGAAAGTGTGAGCGCTGTCTGTGACTGAAAGGGTGAGCGCTGTCTGTGACTGAAAGGGTGAGTGTGACTGAAAGGGTGAGCACTATCTGTGACTGAAAGGGTGAGTGTGATTGAAAGGGTGAGCACTGTCTGTGACTGAAAGGGTGAGTGTGACTGAAAGGGTGAGCACTGTCTGTGACTGAAAGGGTGAGTGTGACTGAAAGTGTGAGCACTGTCTGTGACTGAAAGGGTAAGCGCTGTCTGTGACTGAAAGGGTGAGTGTGACTGAAAGGGTGAGCACTATCTGTGACTGAAAGGGTGAGTGTGATTGAAAGGGTGAGCACTGTCTGTGACTGAAAGGGTGAGTGTGACTGAAAGGGTGAGCACTGTCTGTGACTGAAAGGGTGAGTGTGACTGAAAGGGTGAGCACTGTCTGTGACAGAAAGGGTGAGTGTGACTGAAAGTTTGAGCACTGTCTGTGACTGAAAGGGTGAGTGCTGTCTGTGACTGAAAGGGTGAGTGTGATTGAAAGGGTGAGCACTGTCTGTGACTGAAAGGGTGAGTGTGACTGAAAGGGTGAGCACTGTCTGTGACAGAAAGGGTGAGTGTGACTGAAAGGGTGAGCACTGTCTGTGACTGAAAGGGTGAGCGCTGTCTGTGACTGAAAGGGTGAGCGCTGTCTGTGACTGAAAGTGTGAGCGCTGTCTGTGACTGAAAGGGTGAGCGCTGTCTGTGACTGAAAGGGTGAGTGTGACTGAAAGGGTGAGCACTGTCTGTGACTGAAAGGGTGAGTGTGACTGAAAGGGTGAGCACTGTCTGTGACTGAAAGGGTGAGTGTGACTGAAAGGGTGAGCGCTGTCTGTGATTGAAAGGGTGAGCGCTGTCTGTGACTGAAAGGGTGAGCGCTGTCTGTGACTGAAAGGGTGAGCGCTGTCTGTGACTGAAAGGGTGAGTGTGACTGAAAGGGTGAGCACTGTCTGTGACTGAAAGGGTGAGTGTGACTGAAAGGGTGAGCACTGTCTGTGACTGAAAGGGTGAGTGTGACTGAAAGGGTGAGCGCTGTCTGTGACTGAAAGTGTGAGCGCTGTCTGTGACTGAAAGGGTGAGCGCTCTCTGTGACTGAAAGTGTGAGCGCTGTCTGTGACTGAAATGGTGAGCGCTGTCTGTGACTGAAAGGGTGAGTGTGACTGAAAGGGTTAGCGCTGTCTGTGACTGATGGTGTGAGCGCTGTCTGTGACTGAAAGTGTGAGCGCTGTCTGTGACTGAAAGTGTGAGCGCTGTCTGTGACTGAAAGGTTGAGCACTGTCTGTGACTGAAAGGGTGAGTGTGACTGAAAGTGTGAGCACTGTCTGTGACTGAAAGGGTGAGCACTGTCTGTGACTGAAAGTGTGAGCACTGTCTGTGACTGAAAGTGTGAGCGCTGTCTGTGACTGAAAGTGTGAGCTCTGTCTGTGACTGAAAGGGTGAGCGCTGTCTGTGACTGAAAGTGTGAGCGCTGTCTGTGACTGAAAGGGTGAGCGCTGTCTGTGACTGAAAGGGTGAGCGCTGTCTGTGACTGATGGTGTGAGCGCTGTCTTTGACTGAAAGTGTGAGCGCTGTCTGTGACTGAAAGTGTGAGCGCTGTCTGTGACTGAAAGGGTGAGCGCTGTCTGTGACTGAAAGGGTGAGTGTGACTGAAAGGGTGAGCACTATCTGTGACTGAAAGGGTGAGTGTGATTGAAAGGGTGAGCACTGTCTGTGACTGAAAGGGTGAGTGTGACTGAAAGGGTGAGCACTGTCTGTGACTGAAAGGGTGAGTGTGACTGAAAGTGTGAGCACTGTCTGTGACTGAAAGGGTGAGCGCTGTCTGTGACTGAAAGGGTGAGTTTGACTGAAAGGGTGAGCACTATCTGTGACTGAAAGGGTGAGTGTGATTGAAAGGGTGAGCACTGTCTATGACTGAAAGGGTGAGTGTGACTGAAAGGGTGAGCACTGTCTGTGACTGAAAGGGTGAGTGTGACTGAAAGGGTGAGCACTGTCTGTGACTGAAAGGGTGAGCGCTGTCTGTGACTGAAAGTGTGAGCGCTGTCTGTGACTGAAAGGGTGAGCGCTGTCTGTGACTGAAAGGGTGAGTGTGACTGAAAGGTTGAGCACTGTCTGTGACTGAAAGGGTGAGTGTGACTGAAAGGGTGAGCACTGTCTGTGACTGAAAGGGTGAGTGTGACTGAAAGGGTGAGCACTGTCTGTGACTGAAAGGGTGAGTGTGACTGAAAGGGTGAGCGCTGTCTGTGACTGAAAGGGTGAGTGCTGTCTGTGACTGAAAGGGTGAGTGTGACTGAAAGGGTGAGCACTGTCTGTGACTGAAAGAGTGAGCACTGTCTGTGACTGATGGTGTGAGCGCTGTCTGTGACTGAAAGGGTGAGCACTGTCTGTGACTGAAAGTGTGAGCACTGTCTGTGACTGAAATTGTGAGCACTGTCTGTGACTGAAAGTGTGAGAGCTGTCTGTGACTGAAAGTGTGAGCGCTGTCTGTGACTGAAAGGGTGAGCGCTGTCTGTGACTGAAAGTGTGAGCGCTTTCTGTGACTGAAATGGTGAGCGCTGTCTGTGACTGAAAGGGTGAGTGTGACTGAAAGGGTTAGCGCTGTCTGTGACTGATGGTGTGAGCGCTGTCTGTGACTGAAAGTGTGAGCGCTGTCTGTGACTGAAAGGGTGAGTGTGATTGAAAGGGTGAGCACTGTCTGTGACTGAAAGGGTGAGTGTGACTGAAAGGGTGAGCACTGTCTGTGACTGAAAGGGTGAGCACTGTCTGTGACTGAAAGGGTGAGCGCTCTCTGTGACTGAAAGGGTGAGCGCTGTCTGTGACTGAAAGTGTGTGCGCTGTCTGTGACTGAAAGGGTGAGCGCTGTCTGTGACTGAAAGGGTGAGTGTGACTGAAAGGGTGAGCACTGTCTGTGACTGAAAGGGTGAGTGTGACTGAAAGGGTGAGCACTGTCTGTGACTGAAAGGGTGAGTGTGACTGAAAGGGTGAGCGCTGTCTGTGATTGAAAGGGTGAGCGCTATTTGTGACTGAAAGGGTGAGCGCTGTCTGTGACTGAAAGGGTGAGCGCTGTCTGTGACTGAAAGGGTGAGTGTGACTGAAAGGGTGAGCACTGTCTGTGACTGAAAGGGTGAGTGTGACTGAAAGGGTGAGCACTGTCTGTGACTGAAAGGGTGAGTGTGACTGAAAGGGTGAGCACTGTCTGTGACTGAAAGTGTGAGCACTGTCTGTGACTGAAAGTGTGAGCGCTGTCTGTGACTGAAAGTGTGAGCTCTGTCTGTGACTGAAAGGGTGAGCGCTGTCTGTGACTGAAAGTGTGAGCGCTGTCTGTGACTGAAAGGGTGAGCGCTGTCTGTGACTGAAAGGGTGAGCGCTGTCTGTGACTGATGGTGTGAGCGCTGTCTTTGACTGAAAGTGTGAGCGCTGTCTGTGACTGAAAGTGTGAGCGCTGTCTGTGACTGAAAGGGTGAGCGCTGTCTGTGACTGAAAGGGTGAGTGTGACTGAAAGGGTGAGCACTATCTGTGACTGAAAGGGTGAGTGTGATTGAAAGGGTGAGCACTGTCTGTGACTGAAAGGGTGAGTGTGACTGAAAGGGTGAGCACTGTCTGTGACTGAAAGGGTGAGTGTGACTGAAAGTGTGAGCACTGTCTGTGACTGAAAGGGTGAGCGCTGTCTGTGACTGAAAGGGTGAGTTTGACTGAAAGGGTGAGCACTATCTGTGACTGAAAGGGTGAGTGTGATTGAAAGGGTGAGCACTGTCTATGACTGAAAGGGTGAGTGTGACTGAAAGGGTGAGCACTGTCTGTGACTGAAAGGGTGAGTGTGACTGAAAGGGTGAGCACTGTCTGTGACTGAAAGGGTGAGCGCTGTCTGTGACTGAAAGTGTGAGCGCTGTCTGTGACTGAAAGGGTGAGCGCTGTCTGTGACTGAAAGGGTGAGTGTGACTGAAAGGTTGAGCACTGTCTGTGACTGAAAGGGTGAGTGTGACTGAAAGGGTGAGCACTGTCTGTGACTGAAAGGGTGAGTGTGACTGAAAGGGTGAGCACTGTCTGTGACTGAAAGGGTGAGTGTGACTGAAAGGGTGAGCGCTGTCTGTGACTGAAAGGGTGAGTGCTGTCTGTGACTGAAAGGGTGAGTGTGACTGAAAGGGTGAGCACTGTCTGTGACTGAAAGAGTGAGCACTGTCTGTGACTGATGGTGTGAGCGCTGTCTGTGACTGAAAGGGTGAGCACTGTCTGTGACTGAAAGTGTGAGCACTGTCTGTGACTGAAATTGTGAGCACTGTCTGTGACTGAAAGTGTGAGAGCTGTCTGTGACTGAAAGTGTGAGCGCTGTCTGTGACTGAAAGGGTGAGCGCTGTCTGTGACTGAAAGTGTGAGCGCTTTCTGTGACTGAAATGGTGAGCGCTGTCTGTGACTGAAAGGGTGAGTGTGACTGAAAGGGTTAGCGCTGTCTGTGACTGATGGTGTGAGCGCTGTCTGTGACTGAAAGTGTGAGCGCTGTCTGTGACTGAAAGGGTGAGTGTGATTGAAAGGGTGAGCACTGTCTGTGACTGAAAGGGTGAGTGTGACTGAAAGGGTGAGCACTGTCTGTGACTGAAAGGGTGAGCACTGTCTGTGACTGAAAGGGTGAGCGCTGTCTGTGACTGAAAGGGTGAGCGCTGTCTGTGACTGAAAGTGTGTGCGCTGTCTGTGACTGAAAGGGTGAGCGCTGTCTGTGACTGAAAGGGTGAGTGTGACTGAAAGGGTGAGCACTGTCTGTGACTGAAAGGGTGAGTGTGACTGAAAGGGTGAGCACTGTCTGTGACTGAAAGGGTGAGTGTGACTGAAAGGGTGAGCGCTGTCTGTGATTGAAAGGGTGAGCGCTATTTGTGACTGAAAGGGTGAGCGCTGTCTGTGACTGAAAGGGTGAGCGCTGTCTGTGACTGAAAGGGTGAGTGTGACTGAAAGGGTGAGCACTGTCTGTGACTGAAAGGGTGAGTGTGACTGAAAGGGTGAGCACTGTCTGTGACTGAAAGGGTGAGTGTGACTGAAAGGGTGAGCACTGTCTGTGACTGAAAGGGTGAGTGTGACTGAAAGGGTGAGCGCTGTCTGTGACTGAAAGGGTGAGTGCTGTCTGTGACTGAAAGGGTGAGTGTGACTGAAAGGGTGAGCACTGTCTGTGACTGAAAGAGTGAGCACTGTCTGTGACTGATGGTGTGAGCGCTGTCTGTGACTGAAAGGGTGAGCACTGTCTGTGACTGAAAGTGTGAGCACTGTCTGTGACTGAAAGTGTGAGCACTGTCTGTGACTGAAAGTGTGAGCGCTGTCTGTGACTGAAAGTGTGAGCGCTGTCTGTGACTGAAAGTGTGAGCGCTGTCTGTGACTGAAATGGTGAGCGCTGTCTGTGACTGAAAGGGTGAGTGTGACTGAAAGGGTGAGCACTGTCTGTGACTGAAAGAGTGAGCACTGTCTGTGACTGATGGTGTGAGCGCTGTCTGTGACTGAAAGGGTGAGCACTGTCTGTGACTGAAAGTGTGAGCACTGTCTGTGACTGAAATTGTGAGCACTGTCTGTGACTGAAAGTGTGAGAGCTGTCTGTGACTGAAAGTGTGAGCGCTGTCTGTGACTGAAAGGGTGAGCGCTGTCTGTGACTGAAAGTGTGAGCGCTTTCTGTGACTGAAATGGTGAGCGCTGTCTGTGACTGAAAGGGTGAGTGTGACTGAAAGGGTTAGCGCTGTCTGTGACTGATGGTGTGAGCGCTGTCTGTGACTGAAAGTGTGAGCGCTGTCTGTGACTGAAAGGGTGAGTGTGATTGAAAGGGTGAGCACTGTCTGTGACTGAAAGGGTGAGTGTGACTGAAAGGGTGAGCACTGTCTGTGACTGAAAGGGTGAGCACTGTCTGTGACTGAAAGGGTGAGCGCTGTCTGTGACTGAAAGGGTGAGCGCTGTCTGTGACTGAAAGTGTGTGCGCTGTCTGTGACTGAAAGGGTGAGCGCTGTCTGTGACTGAAAGGGTGAGTGTGACTGAAAGGGTGAGCACTGTCTGTGACTGAAAGGGTGAGTGTGACTGAAAGGGTGAGCACTGTCTGTGACTGAAAGGGTGAGTGTGACTGAAAGGGTGAGCGCTGTCTGTGATTGAAAGGGTGAGCGCTATTTGTGACTGAAAGGGTGAGCGCTGTCTGTGACTGAAAGGGTGAGCGCTGTCTGTGACTGAAAGGGTGAGTGTGACTGAAAGGGTGAGCACTGTCTGTGACTGAAAGGGTGAGTGTGACTGAAAGGGTGAGCACTGTCTGTGACTGAAAGGGTGAGTGTGACTGAAAGGGTGAGCACTGTCTGTGACTGAAAGGGTGAGTGTGACTGAAAGGGTGAGCGCTGTCTGTGACTGAAAGGGTGAGTGCTGTCTGTGACTGAAAGGGTGAGTGTGACTGAAAGGGTGAGCACTGTCTGTGACTGAAAGAGTGAGCACTGTCTGTGACTGATGGTGTGAGCGCTGTCTGTGACTGAAAGGGTGAGCACTGTCTGTGACTGAAAGTGTGAGCACTGTCTGTGACTGAAAGTGTGAGCACTGTCTGTGACTGAAAGTGTGAGCGCTGTCTGTGATTGAAAGTGTGAGCGCTGTCTGTGACTGAAAGTGTGAGCGCTGTCTGTGACTGAAATGGTGAGCGCTGTCTGTGACTGAAAGGGTGAGTGTGACTGAAAGGGTGAGCGCTGTCTGTGACTGAAAGTGTGAGCACTGTCTGTGACTGAAAGGGTGAGTGTGACTGAAAGTGTGAGCACTGTCTGTGACTGAAAGTGTGAGCACTGTCTGTGACTGAAAGTGTGAGCGCTGTCTGTGACTGAAAGGTTGAGCGCTGTCTGTGACTGAAAGTGTGAGCGCTGTCTGTGACTGAAAGTGTGAGCGCTGTCTGTGACTGAAATGGTGAGCGCTGTCTGTGACTGAAAGGGTGAGTGTGACTGAAAGGGTGAGCACTGTCTGTGACTGAAAGAGTGAGCACTGTCTGTGACTGATGGTGTGAGCGCTGTCTGTGACTGAAAGGGTGAGCACTGTCTGTGACTGAAAGTGTGAGCACTGTCTGTGACTGAAATTGTGAGCACTGTCTGTGACTGAAAGTGTGAGAGCTGTCTGTGACTGAAAGTGTGAGCGCTGTCTGTGACTGAAAGGGTGAGCGCTGTCTGTGACTGAAAGTGTGAGCGCTTTCTGTGACTGAAATGGTGAGCGCTGTCTGTGACTGAAAGGGTGAGTGTGACTGAAAGGGTTAGCGCTGTCTGTGACTGATGGTGTGAGCGCTGTCTGTGACTGAAAGTGTGAGCGCTGTCTGTGACTGAAAGGGTGAGTGTGATTGAAAGGGTGAGCACTGTCTGTGACTGAAAGGGTGAGTGTGACTGAAAGGGTGAGCACTGTCTGTGACTGAAAGGGTGAGCACTGTCTGTGACTGAAAGGGTGAGCGCTGTCTGTGACTGAAAGGGTGAGCGCTGTCTGTGACTGAAAGTGTGTGCGCTGTCTGTGACTGAAAGGGTGAGCGCTGTCTGTGACTGAAAGGGTGAGTGTGACTGAAAGGGTGAGCACTGTCTGTGACTGAAAGGGTGAGTGTGACTGAAAGGGTGAGCACTGTCTGTGACTGAAAGGGTGAGTGTGACTGAAAGGGTGAGCGCTGTCTGTGATTGAAAGGGTGAGCGCTATTTGTGACTGAAAGGGTGAGCGCTGTCTGTGACTGAAAGGGTGAGCGCTGTCTGTGACTGAAAGGGTGAGTGTGACTGAAAGGGTGAGCACTGTCTGTGACTGAAAGGGTGAGTGTGACTGAAAGGGTGAGCACTGTCTGTGACTGAAAGGGTGAGTGTGACTGAAAGGGTGAGCACTGTCTGTGACTGAAAGGGTGAGTGTGACTGAAAGGGTGAGCGCTGTCTGTGACTGAAAGGGTGAGTGCTGTCTGTGACTGAAAGGGTGAGTGTGACTGAAAGGGTGAGCACTGTCTGTGACTGAAAGAGTGAGCACTGTCTGTGACTGATGGTGTGAGCGCTGTCTGTGACTGAAAGGGTGAGCACTGTCTGTGACTGAAAGTGTGAGCACTGTCTGTGACTGAAAGTGTGAGCACTGTCTGTGACTGAAAGTGTGAGCGCTGTCTGTGACTGAAAGTGTGAGCGCTGTCTGTGACTGAAAGTGTGAGCGCTGTCTGTGACTGAAATGGTGAGCGCTGTCTGTGACTGAAAGGGTGAGTGTGACTGAAAGGGTGAGCGCTGTCTGTGACTGAAAGTGTGAGCACTGTCTGTGACTGAAAGGGTGAGTGTGACTGAAAGTGTGAGCACTGTCTGTGACTGAAAGTGTGAGCACTGTCTGTGACTGAAAGTGTGAGCGCTGTCTGTGACTGAAAGTGTGAGCGCTGTCTGTGACTGAAAGTGTGAGCGCTGTCTGTGACTGATGGTGTGAGCGCTGTCTGTGACTGAAATTGTGAGCGCTGTCTGTGACTGAAAGTGTGAGCGCTGTCTGTGACTGAAAGGGTGAGCGCTGTCTGTGACTGAAAGGTTGAGCACTGTCTGTGACTGAAAGGGTGTGTGTGACTGAAAGGGTGAGCACTGTCTGTGACTGAAAGGGTGAGTGTGACTGAAAGGGTGAACACTGTCTGTGACTGAAAGGGTGAGCACTGTCTGTGACTGAAAGTGTGAGCGCTGTCTGTGACTGAAAGGGTGAGCGCTGTCTGTGACTGATGGTGTGAGCGCTGTCTGTGACTGAAAGTGTGAGCGCTGTCTGTGACTGAAAGGTTGAGCGCTGTCTGTGACTGAAAGGGTGAGTGTGACTGAAAGTGTGAGCACTGTCTGTGACTGAAAGTGTGAGCGCTGTCTGTGACTGAAAGTGTGAGCGCTGTCTGTGACTGAAAGTGTGAGCGCTGTCTGTGACTGAAAGGGTGAGCGCTGTCTGTGACTGAAAGGGTGAGCGCTGTCTGTGACTGAAAGGGTGAGCACTGTCTGTGACTGAAAGGGTGAGCACTGTCTGTGACTGATGGTGTGAGCGCTGTCTGTGACTGATGGTGTGAGCGCTGTCTGTGACTGAAAGTGTGAGCGCTGTCTTTGACTGAAAGTGTGAGCGCTGTCTGTGACTGAAAGGGTGAGCGCTGTCTGTGACTGAAAGGGTGAGCACTGTCTGTGACTGAAAGGGTGAGTGTGACTGAAAGGGTGAGCACTGTCTGTGACTGAAAGGGTGAGTGTGACTGAAAGGGTGAGCACTGTCTGTGACTGAAAGGGTGAGCACTGTCTGTGACTGAAAAGGTGAGCGCTGTCTGTGACTGAAAGTGTGAGCGCTGTCTGTGACTGAAAGGGTGAGCGCTCTCTGTGACTGAAAGTGTGAGCGCTGTCTGTGACTGAAAGGGTGAGCGCTGTCTGTGACTAAAAGGGTGAGCGCTGTCTGTGACTAAAAGTGTGAGCGCAGTCTGTGACTGAAAGGGTGAGTGTGACTGAAAGTGTGAGCACTGTCTGTGACTGAAAGGGTGAGTGCTGTCTGTGACTGAAAGGGTGAGTGTGACTGAAAGGGGTGAGCACTGTCTGTGACTGAAAGGGTGAGCGCTGTCTGTGACTGAAAGGGTGAGCACTGTCTGTGACTGAAAGGGTGAGTGTGACTGAAAGGGTGAGCACTGTCTGTGACTGAAAGGGTGAGTGTGACTGAAAGGGTGAGCACTGTCTGTGACTGAAAGGGTGAGCACTGTCTGTGACTGAAAGTGTGAGCACTGTCTGTGACTGAAAGTGTGAGCGCTGTCTGTGACTGAAAGTGTGAGCGCTGTCTGTCACTGAAAGGGTGAGCGCTGTCTGTGACTGAAAGTGTGAGCGCTGTCTGTGACTGAAAGGGTGAGCGCTGTCTGTGACTGAAAGGGTGAGCGCTGTCTGTGACTGATGGTGTGAGCGCTGTCTTTGACTGAAAGTGTGATCGCTGTCTGTGACTGAAAGTGTGAGCGCTGTCTGTGACTGAAAGGGTGAGCGCTGTCTGTGACTGAAAGGGTGAGTGTGACTGAAAGGGTCAGCACTATCTGTGACTGAAAGGGTGAGTGTGATTGAAAGGGTGAGCACTGTCTGTGACTGAAAGGGTGAGTGTGACTGAAAGGGTGAGCACTGTCTGTGACTGAAAGGGTGAGTGTGACTGAAAGTGTGAGCACTGTCTGTGACTGAAAGGGTGTGCGCTGTCTGTGACTGAAAGTGTCAGCGCTGTCTGTGACTGAAATGGTGAGCGCTGTCTGTGACTGAAAGGGTGAGTGTGACTGAAAGGGTGAGCGCTGTCTGTGACTGAAAGTGTCAGCGCTGTCTGTGACTGAAATGGTGAGCGCTGTCTGTGACTGAAAGGGTGAGTGTGACTGAAAGGGTGAGAGCTGTCTGTGACTGAAAGGGTGAGCACTGTCTGTGACTGAAAGGGTGAGTGTGACTGAAAGTGTGAGCACTGACTGTGACTGAAAGGGTGAGCACTGTCTGTGACTGAAAGTGTGAGCAGTGTCTGTGACTGAAAGTGTGAGCACTGTCTGTGACTGAAAGGGTGAGCGCTGTCTGTGACTGAAAGGGTGAGCACTGTCTGTGACTGAAAGGGTGAGTATGACTGAAAGGGTGAGCACTGTCTGTGACTGAAAGGGTGAATGTGACTGAAAGGGTGAACACTGTCTGTGACTGAAAGGGTGAGCACTGTCTGTGACTGAAAGTGTGAGCGCTGTGTGTGACTGAAAGTGTGAGCACTGTCTGTGACTGAAAGTGTGAGCGCTGTCTGTGACTGAAAGTGTGAGCGCTGTCTGTGACTGAAAGGTTGAGCGCTGTCTGTGACTGAAAGGGTGAGTGTGACTGAAAGTGTGAGCACTGTCTGTGACTGAAAGGGTGAGCACTGTCTGTGACTGAAAGTGTGAGCACTGTCTGTGACTGAAAGTGTGAGCGCTGTCTGTGACTGAAAGTGTGAGCGCTGTCTGTGACTGAAAGGGTGAGCGCTGTCTGTGACTGAAAGGGTGAGCGCTGTCTGTGACTGATGGTGTGAGCGCTGTCTTTGACTGAAAGGGTGAGCGCTGTCTGTGACTGAAAGGGTGAGCGTGACTGAAAGGGTGAGCACTGTCTGTGACTGAAAGGGTGAGTGTGACTGAAAGGGTGAGCACTGTCTGTGACTGAAAGGGTGAGTGTGACTGAAAGGGTGAGCACTGTCTGTGACTGAAAGGGTGAGTGTGACTGAAAGGGTGAACACTGTCTGTGACTGAAAGGGTGAGCACTGTCTGTGACTGAAAGTGTGAGCGCTGTCTGTGACTGAAAGTGTGAGCACTGTCTGTGACTGATGGTGTGAGCGCTGTCTGTGACTGAAAGTGTGAGCGCTGTCTGTGACTGAAAGGTTGAACGCTGTCTGTGACTGAAAGGGTGAGTGTGACTGAAAGTGTGAGCACTGTCTGTGACTGAAAGGGTGAGCACTGTCTGTGACTGAAAGTGTGAGCACTGTCTGTGACTGAAAGTGTGAGCACTGTCTGTGACTGAAAGTGTGAGCGCTGTCTGTGACTGAAAGTGTGAGCGCTGTCTGTGACTGAAAGGGTGAGCGCTGTCTGTGACTGAAAGTGTGAGCGCTGTCTGTGACTGAAAGGGTGAGCACTGTCTGTGACTGAAAGGGTGAGCGCTGTCTGTGACTGATGGTGTGAGCGCTGTCTGTGACTGAAAGTGTGAGCGCTGTCTTTGACTGAAAGTGTGAGCGCTGTCTGTGACTGAAAGGGTGAGCGCTGTCTGTGACTGAAAGAGTGAGCACTGTCTGTGACTGAAAGGGTGAGTGTGACTGAAAGGGTGAGCACTGTCTGTGACTGAAAGGGTGAGTGTGACTGAAAGGTTGAGCACTGTCTGTGACTGAAAGGGTGAGCACTGTCTGTGACTGAAAGGGTGAGCGCTGTCTGTGACTGAAAGTGTGAGCGCTGTCTGTGACTGAAAGGGTGAGCACTCTCTGTGACTGAAAGTGTGAGCGCTGTCTGTGACTGAAAGGGTGAGTGCTGTCTGTGACTGAAAGGGTGAGTGCTGTCTGTGACTAAAAGTGTGAGAGCAGTCTGTGACTGAAAGGGTGAGTGTGACTGAAAGTGTGAGCACAGTCTGTGACTGAAAGGGTGAGTGCTGTCTGTGACTGAAAGGGTGAGTGTGACTGAAAGGGTGAGCACTGTCTGTGACTGAAAGGGTGAGTGTGACTGAAAGGGTGAGCACTGTCTGTGACTGAAAGGGTGAGCACTGTCTGTGACTGAAAGTGTGAGCACTGTCTGTGACTGAAAGTGTGAGCACTGTCTGTGACTGAAAGTGTGAGCACTGTCTGTGACTGAAAGTGTGAGCGCTGTCTGTGACTGAAAGGGTGAGCACTGTCTGTGACTGAAAGGGTTAGCGCTGTCTGTGACTGAAAGGGTGAGCACTGTCTGTGACTGAAAGGGTGAGTGTGATTGAAAGGGTGAGCACTGTCTGTGACTGAAAGGGTGAGCGCTGTCTGTGACTGAAAAGGTGAGCACTGTCTGTGACTGAAAGGGTGAGCAATGTCTGTGACTGAAAGTGTGAGCGCTGTCTGTTACTGAAAGTGTGAGCACTGTCTGTGACTGAAAGTGTGAGCACTGTCTGTGACTGAAAGTGTGAGCGCTGTCTGTGACTGAAAGTGTGAGCATTGTCTGTGACTGAAAGGGTGAGCGCTGTCTGTGACTGAAACGGTGAGCACTGTCTGTGACTGAAAGGTTGAGCGCTGTCTGTGACTGAAAGGGTGAGCGCTGTCTGTGACTGAAAGGGTGAGTGTGACTGAAAGGGTGAGCGGTGTCTGTGACTGAAAGTGTGAGCGCTGTCTGTGACTGAAAGGGTGAGCGCTGTCTGTGACTGAAAGGGTGAGCACTGTCTGTGACTGAAAGGGTGAGTATGACTGAAAGGGTGAGCACTGTCTGTGACTGAAAGGGTGAGTGTGACTGAAAGGGTGAACACTGTCTGTGACTGAAAGGGTGAGCACTGTCTGTGACTGAAAGTGTGAGCGCTGTCTGTGACTGAAAGTGTGAGCACTGTCTGTGACTGAAAGGGTGAGCGCTGTCTGTGACTGATGGTGTGAGCGCTGTCTGTGACTGAAAGTGTGAGCGCTGTCTGTGACTGAAAGGTTGAGCGCTGTCTGTGACTGAAAGGGTGAGTGTGACTGAAAGTGTGAGCACTGTCTGTGACTGAAAGGGTGAGCACTGTCTGTGACTGAAAGTGTGAGCACTGTCTGTGACTGAAAGTGTGAGCGCTGTCTGTGACTGAAAGTGTGAGCGCTGTCTGTGACTGAAAGGGTGAGCGCTGTCTGTGACTGAAAGTGTGAGCGCTGTCTGTGACTGAAAGGGTGAGCGCTGTCTGTGACTGAAAGGGTGAGCGCTGTCTGTGACTGATGGTGTGAGCGCTGTCTTTGACTGAAAGTGTGAGCGCTGTCTGTGACTGAAAGTGTGAGCGCTGTCTGTGACTGAAAGGGTGAGTGTGACTGAAAGGGTGAGCACTATCTGTGACTGAAAGGGTGAGTGTGATTGAAAGGGTGAGCACTGTCTGTGACTGAAAGGGTGAGTGTGACTGAAAGGGTGAGCACTGTCTGTGACTGAAAGGGTGAGTGTGACTGAAAGTGTGAGCACTGTCTGTGACTGAAAGGGTGAGCGCTGTCTGTGACTGAAAGGGTGAGTGTGACTGAAAGGGTGAGCACAGTCTGTGACTGAAAGGGTGAGTGTGACTGAAAGGGTGAGCGCTGTCTGTGACTGAAAGGGTGAGTGTGACTGAAAGGTTGAGCACTGTCTGTGACTGAAAGGGTGAGCGCTGTCTGTGACTGTAAGTGTGAGCGCTGTCTGTGACTGAAAGTGTGAGCGCTGTCTGTGACTGAAAGGGTGAGTGTGACTGAAAGGTTGAGCACTGTCTGTGACTGAAAGGGTGAGTGTGACTGAAAGGGTGAGCGCTGTCTGTGACTGAAAGGGTGAGCGCTGTCTGTGACTGAAAGGGTGAGTGTGACTGAAAGGGTGAGCACTGTCTGTGACTGAAAGGGTGAGTGTGACTGAAAGGGTGAGCACTGTCTGTGACTGAAAGGGTGAGTGTAACTGAAAGGGTGAGCACTGTCTGTGACTGAAAGGGTGAGTGTGACTGAAAGTGTGAGCACTGTCTGTGACTGAAAGGGTTAGCTCTGTCTGTGACTGAAAGGGTGAGCACTGTCTGTGACTGAAAGGGTGAGTGTGATTGAAAGGGTGAGCACTGTCTGTGACTGAAAGGGTGAGCGCTGTCTGTGACTGAAAGGGTGAGCACTGTCTGTGACTGAAAGGGTGAGCACTGTCTGTGACTGAAAGTGTGAGCGCTGTCTGTTACTGAAAGTGTGAGCACTGTCTGTGACTGAAAGTGTGAGCACTGTCTGTGACTGAAAGTGTGAGCGCTGTCTGTGACTGAAAGTGTGAGCATTGTCTGTGACTGAAAGGGTGAGCGCTGTCTGTGACTGAAACGGTGAGCACTGTCTGTGACTGAAAGGGTGAGCGCTGTCTGTGACTGAAAGGGTGAGCGCTGTCTGTGACTGAAAGGGTGAGTGTGACTGAAAGGGTGAGCGGTGTCTGTGACTGAAAGTGTGAGCGCTGTCTGTGACTGAAAGGGTGAGCGCTGTCTGTGACTGAAAGGGTGAGTGCTGTCTGTGACTGAAAGGGTGAGCACTGTCTGTGACTGAAAGGGTGAGTATGACTGAAAGGGTGAGCACTGTCTGTGACTGAAAGGGTGAGTGTGACTGAAAGGGTGAACGCTGTCTGTGACTGAAAGGGTGAGCACTGTCTGTGACTGAAAGTGTGAGCGCTGTCTGTGACTGAAAGTGTGAGCACTGTCTGTGACTGAAAGGGTGAGCGCTGTCTGTGACTGATGGTGTGAGCGCTGTCTGTGACTGAAAGTGTGAGCGCTGTCTGTGACTGAAAGTGTGAGCGCTGTCTGTGACTGAAAGGTTGAGCGCTGTCTGTGACTGAAAGGGTGAGTGTGACTGAAAGTGTGAGCACTGTCTGTGACTGAAAGGGTGAGCACTGTCTGTGACTGAAAGTGTGAGCACTGTCTGTGACTGAAAGTGTGAGCGCTGTCTGTGACTGAAAGTGTGAGCGCTGTCTGTGACTGAAAGGGTGAGCGCTGTCTGTGACTGAAAGTGTGAGCGCTGTCTGTGACTGAAAGGGTGAGCGCTGTCTGTGACTGAAAGGGTGAGCGCTGTCTGTGACTGATGGTGTGAGCGCTGTCTTTGACTGAAAGTGTGAGCGCTGTCTGTGACTGAAAGTGTGAGCGCTGTCTGTGACTGAAAGTGTGAGCGCTGTCTGTGACTGAAAGGGTGAGTGTGACTGAAAGGGTGAGCACTATCTGTGACTGAAAGGGTGAGTGTGATTGAAAGGGTGAGCACTGTCTGTGACTGAAAGGGTGAGTGTGACTGAAAGGGTGAGCACTGTCTGTGACTGAAAGGGTGAGTGTGACTGAAAGTGTGAGCACTGTCTGTGACTGAAAGGGTGAGCGCTGTCTGTGACTGAAAGGGTGAGTGTGACTGAAAGGGTGAGCACTATCTGTGACTGAAAGGGTGAGTGTGATTGAAAGGGTGAGCACTGTCTGTGACTGAAAGGGTGAGTGTGACTGAAAGGGTGAGCACTGTCTGTGACAGAAAGGGTGAGTGTGACTGAAAGTTTGATCACTGTCTGTGACTGAAAGGGTGAGCGCTGTCTGTGACTGAAAGGGTGAGTGTGACTGAAAGGGTGAGCACTGTCTGTGACTGAAAGGGTGAGTGTGATTGAAAGGGTGAGCACTGTCTGTGACTGAAAGGGTGAGTGTGACTGAAAGGGTGAGCACTGTCTGTGACTGAAAGGGTGAGTGTGATTGAAAGGGTGAGCACTGTCTGTGACTGAAAGGGTGAGCGCTGTCTGTGACTGAAAAGGTGAGCACTGTCTGTGACTGAAAGGGTGAGCAATGTCTGTGACTGAAAGTGTGAGCGCTGTCTGTTACTGAAAGTGTGAGCACTGTCTGTGACTGAAAGTGTGAGCACTGTCTGTGACTGAAAGTGTGAGCGCTGTCTGTGACTGAAAGTGTGAGCATTGTCTGTGACTGAAAGGGTGAGCGCTGTCTGTGACTGAAACGGTGAGCACTGTCTGTGACTGAAAGGTTGAGCGCTGTCTGTGACTGAAAGGGTGAGCGCTGTCTGTGACTGAAAGGGTGAGTGTGACTGAAAGGGTGAGCGGTGTCTGTGACTGAAAGTGTGAGCGCTGTCTGTGACTGAAAGGGTGAGCGCTGTCTGTGACTGAAAGGGTGAGCACTGTCTGTGACTGAAAGGGTGAGTATGACTGAAAGGGTGAGCACTGTCTGTGACTGAAAGGGTGAGTGTGACTGAAAGGGTGAACACTGTCTGTGACTGAAAGGGTGAGCACTGTCTGTGACTGAAAGTGTGAGCGCTGTCTGTGACTGAAAGTGTGAGCACTGTCTGTGACTGAAAGGGTGAGCGCTGTCTGTGACTGATGGTGTGAGCGCTGTCTGTGACTGAAAGTGTGAGCGCTGTCTGTGACTGAAAGGTTGAGCGCTGTCTGTGACTGAAAGGGTGAGTGTGACTGAAAGTGTGAGCACTGTCTGTGACTGAAAGGGTGAGCACTGTCTGTGACTGAAAGTGTGAGCACTGTCTGTGACTGAAAGTGTGAGCGCTGTCTGTGACTGAAAGTGTGAGCGCTGTCTGTGACTGAAAGGGTGAGCGCTGTCTGTGACTGAAAGTGTGAGCGCTGTCTGTGACTGAAAGGGTGAGCGCTGTCTGTGACTGAAAGGGTGAGCGCTGTCTGTGACTGATGGTGTGAGCGCTGTCTTTGACTGAAAGTGTGAGCGCTGTCTGTGACTGAAAGTGTGAGCGCTGTCTGTGACTGAAAGGGTGAGTGTGACTGAAAGGGTGAGCACTATCTGTGACTGAAAGGGTGAGTGTGATTGAAAGGGTGAGCACTGTCTGTGACTGAAAGGGTGAGTGTGACTGAAAGGGTGAGCACTGTCTGTGACTGAAAGGGTGAGTGTGACTGAAAGTGTGAGCACTGTCTGTGACTGAAAGGGTGAGCGCTGTCTGTGACTGAAAGGGTGAGTGTGACTGAAAGGGTGAGCACAGTCTGTGACTGAAAGGGTGAGTGTGACTGAAAGGGTGAGCGCTGTCTGTGACTGAAAGGGTGAGTGTGACTGAAAGGTTGAGCACTGTCTGTGACTGAAAGGGTGAGCGCTGTCTGTGACTGTAAGTGTGAGCGCTGTCTGTGACTGAAAGTGTGAGCGCTGTCTGTGACTGAAAGGGTGAGTGTGACTGAAAGGTTGAGCACTGTCTGTGACTGAAAGGGTGAGTGTGACTGAAAGGGTGAGCGCTGTCTGTGACTGAAAGGGTGAGCGCTGTCTGTGACTGAAAGGGTGAGTGTGACTGAAAGGGTGAGCACTGTCTGTGACTGAAAGGGTGAGTGTGACTGAAAGGGTGAGCACTGTCTGTGACTGAAAGGGTGAGTGTAACTGAAAGGGTGAGCACTGTCTGTGACTGAAAGGGTGAGTGTGACTGAAAGTGTGAGCACTGTCTGTGACTGAAAGGGTTAGCGCTGTCTGTGACTGAAAGGGTGAGCACTGTCTGTGACTGAAAGGGTGAGTGTGATTGAAAGGGTGAGCACTGTCTGTGACTGAAAGGGTGAGCGCTGTCTGTGACTGAAAAGGTGAGCACTGTCTGTGACTGAAAGGGTGAGCACTGTCTGTGACTGAAAGTGTGAGCGCTGTCTGTTACTGAAAGTGTGAGCACTGTCTGTGACTGAAAGTGTGAGCACTGTCTGTGACTGAAAGTGTGAGCGCTGTCTGTGACTGAAAGTGTGAGCATTGTCTGTGACTGAAAGGGTGAGCGCTGTCTGTGACTGAAACGGTGAGCACTGTCTGTGACTGAAAGGGTGAGCGCTGTCTGTGACTGAAAGGGTGAGCGCTGTCTGTGACTGAAAGGGTGAGTGTGACTGAAAGGGTGAGCGGTGTCTGTGACTGAAAGTGTGAGCGCTGTCTGTGACTGAAAGGGTGAGCGCTGTCTGTGACTGAAAGGGTGAGTGCTGTCTGTGACTGAAAGGGTGAGCACTGTCTGTGACTGAAAGGGTGAGTATGACTGAAAGGGTGAGCACTGTCTGTGACTGAAAGGGTGAGTGTGACTGAAAGGGTGAACGCTGTCTGTGACTGAAAGGGTGAGCACTGTCTGTGACTGAAAGTGTGAGCGCTGTCTGTGACTGAAAGTGTGAGCACTGTCTGTGACTGAAAGGGTGAGCGCTGTCTGTGACTGATGGTGTGAGCGCTGTCTGTGACTGAAAGTGTGAGCGCTGTCTGTGACTGAAAGTGTGAGCGCTGTCTGTGACTGAAAGGTTGAGCGCTGTCTGTGACTGAAAGGGTGAGTGTGACTGAAAGTGTGAGCACTGTCTGTGACTGAAAGGGTGAGCACTGTCTGTGACTGAAAGTGTGAGCACTGTCTGTGACTGAAAGTGTGAGCGCTGTCTGTGACTGAAAGTGTGAGCGCTGTCTGTGACTGAAAGGGTGAGCGCTGTCTGTGACTGAAAGTGTGAGCGCTGTCTGTGACTGAAAGGGTGAGCGCTGTCTGTGACTGAAAGGGTGAGCGCTGTCTGTGACTGATGGTGTGAGCGCTGTCTTTGACTGAAAGTGTGAGCGCTGTCTGTGACTGAAAGTGTGAGCGCTGTCTGTGACTGAAAGTGTGAGCGCTGTCTGTGACTGAAAGGGTGAGTGTGACTGAAAGGGTGAGCACTATCTGTGACTGAAAGGGTGAGTGTGATTGAAAGGGTGAGCACTGTCAGTGACTGAAAGGGTGAGTGTGACTGAAAGGGTGAGCACTGTCTGTGACTGAAAGGGTGAGTGTGACTGAAAGTGTGAGCACTGTCTGTGACTGAAAGGGTGAGCGCTGTCTGTGACTGAAAGGGTGAGTGTGACTGAAAGGGTGAGCACTATCTGTGACTGAAAGGGTGAGTGTGATTGAAAGGGTGAGCACTGTCTGTGACTGAAAGGGTGAGTGTGACTGAAAGGGTGAGCACTGTCTGTGACAGAAAGGGTGAGTGTGACTGAAAGTTTGATCACTGTCTGTGACTGAAAGGGTGAGCGCTGTCTGTGACTGAAAGGGTGAGTGTGACTGAAAGGGTGAGCACTGTCTGTGACTGAAAGGGTGAGTGTGATTGAAAGGGTGAGCACTGTCTGTGACTGAAAGGGTGAGTGTGACTGAAAGGGTGAGCACTGTCTGTGACTGAAAGGGTGAGTGTGACTGAAAGGGTGAGCACTGTCTGTGACTGAAAGGGTGAGCGCTGTCTGTGACTGAAAGGGTGAGCGCTGTCTGTGACTGAAAGTGTTTGCGCTGTCTGTGACTGAAAGGGTGAGCGCTGTCTGTGACTGAAAGGGTGAGTGTGACTGAAAGGGTGAGCACTGTCTGTGACTGAAAGGGTGAGTGTGACTGAAAGGGTGAGCACTGTCTGTGACTGAAAGGGTGAGTGTGACTGAAAGGGTGAGCGCTGTCTGTGATTGAAAGGGTGAGCGCTGTCTGTGACTGAAAGGGTGAGCGCTGTCTGTGACTGAAAGGGTGAGCGCTGTCTGTGACTGAAAGGGTGAGTGTGACTGAAAGGGTGAGCACTGTCTGTGACTGAAAGGGTGAGTGTGACTGAAAGGGTGAGCACTGTCTGTGACTGAAAGGGTGAGTGTGACTGAAAGGGTGAGCACTGTCTGTGACTGAAAGGGTGAGTGTGACTGAAAGGGTGAGCGCTGTCTGTGACTGAAAGTGTGAGCGCTGTCTGTGACTGAAAGTGTGAGCGCTGTCTGTGACTGAAAGGGTGAGCGCTGTCTGTGACTGAAAGGTTGAGCACTGTCTGTGACTGAAAGGGTGAGTGTGACTGAAAGGGTGAGCACTGTCTGTGACTGAAAGGGTGAGTGTGACTGAAAGGGTGAACACTGTCTGTGACTGAAAGGGTGAGAACTGTCTGTGACTGAAAGTGTGAGCGCTGTCTGTGACTGAAAGTGTGAGCACTGTCTGTGACTGATGGTGTGAGCGCTGTCTGTGACTGAAAGTGTGAGCGCTGTCTGTGACTGAAAGGTTGAACGCTGTCTGTGACTGAAAGGGTGAGTGTGACTGAAAGTGTGAGCACTGTCTGTGACTGAAAGTGTGAGCACTGTCTGTGACTGAAAGTGTGAGCGCTGTCTGTGACTGAAAGTGTGAGCGCTGTCTGTGACTGAAAGGGTGAGCGCTGTCTGTGACTGAAAGTGTGAGCGCTGTCTGTGACTGAAAGGGTGAGCGCTGTCTGTGACTGAAAGGGTGAGCGCTGTCTTTGACTGAAACGGTGAGCACTGTCTGTGACTGAAAGGGTGAGCGCTGTCTGTGACTGAAAGGGTGAGCGCTGTCTGTGACTGAAAGGGTGAGTGTGACTGAAAGGGTGAGCGGTGTCTGTGACTGAAAGTGTGAGCGCTGTCTGTGACTGAAAGGGTGAGCGCTGTCTGTGACTGAAAGGGTGAGTGCTGTCTGTGACTGAAAGGGTGAGCACTGTCTGTGACTGAAAGGGTGAGTATGACTGAAAGGGTGAGCACTGTCTGTGACTGAAAGGGTGAGTGTGACTGAAAGGGTGAACGCTGTCTGTGACTGAAAGGGTGAGCACTGTCTGTGACTGAAAGTGTGAGCGCTGTCTGTGACTGAAAGTGTGAGCACTGTCTGTGACTGAAAGGGTGAGCGCTGTCTGTGACTGATGGTGTGAGCGCTGTCTGTGACTGAAAGTGTGAGCGCTGTCTGTGACTGAAAGTGTGAGCGCTGTCTGTGACTGAAAGGTTGAGCGCTGTCTGTGACTGAAAGGGTGAGTGTGACTGAAAGTGTGAGCACTGTCTGTGACTGAAAGGGTGAGCACTGTCTGTGACTGAAAGTGTGAGCGCTGTCTGTGACTGAAAGTGTGAGCGCTGTCTGTGACTGAAAGGGTGAGCGCTGTCTGTGACTGAAAGTGTGAGCGCTGTCTGTGACTGAAAGGGTGAGCGCTGTCTGTGACTGAAAGGGTGAGCGCTGTCTGTGACTGATGGTGTGAGCGCTGTCTTTGACTGAAAGTGTGAGCGCTGTCTGTGACTGAAAGTGTGAGCGCTGTCTGTGACTGAAAGTGTGAGCGCTGTCTGTGACTGAAAGGGTGAGTGTGACTGAAAGGGTGAGCACTATCTGTGACTGAAAGGGTGAGTGTGATTGAAAGGGTGAGCACTGTCTGTGACTGAAAGGGTGAGTGTGACTGAAAGGGTGAGCACTGTCTGTGACTGAAAGGGTGAGTGTGACTGAAAGTGTGAGCACTGTCTGTGACTGAAAGGGTGAGCGCTGTCTGTGACTGAAAGGGTGAGTGTGACTGAAAGGGTGAGCACTATCTGTGACTGAAAGGGTGAGTGTGATTGAAAGGGTGAGCACTGTCTGTGACTGAAAGGGTGAGTGTGACTGAAAGGGTGAGCACTGTCTGTGACAGAAAGGGTGAGTGTGACTGAAAGTTTGATCACTGTCTGTGACTGAAAGGGTGAGCGCTGTCTGTGACTGAAAGGGTGAGTGTGACTGAAAGGGTGAGCACTGTCTGTGACTGAAAGGGTGAGTGTGATTGAAAGGGTGAGCACTGTCTGTGACTGAAAGGGTGAGTGTGACTGAAAGGGTGAGCACTGTCTGTGACTGAAAGGGTGAGTGTGACTGAAAGGGTGAGCACTGTCTGTGACTGAAAGGGTGAGCGCTGTCTGTGACTGAAAGGGTGAGCGCTGTCTGTGACTGAAAGTGTTTGCGCTGTCTGTGACTGAAAGGGTGAGCGCTGTCTGTGACTGAAAGGGTGAGTGTGACTGAAAGGGTGAGCACTGTCTGTGACTGAAAGGGTGAGTGTGACTGAAAGGGTGAGCACTGTCTGTGACTGAAAGGGTGAGTGTGACTGAAAGGGTGAGCGCTGTCTGTGATTGAAAGGGTGAGCGCTGTCTGTGACTGAAAGGGTGAGCGCTGTCTGTGACTGAAAGGGTGAGCGCTGTCTGTGACTGAAAGGGTGAGTGTGACTGAAAGGGTGAGCACTGTCTGTGACTGAAAGGGTGAGTGTGACTGAAAGGGTGAGCACTGTCTGTGACTGAAAGGGTGAGTGTGACTGAAAGGGTGAGCGCTCTCTGTGACTGAAAGTGTGAGCTCTGTCTGTGACTGAAAGTGTGAGCGCTGTCTGTGACTGAAAGGGTGAGCGCTGTCTGTGACTGAAAGGTTGAGCACTGTCTGTGACTGAAAGGGTGAGTGTGACTGAAAGGGTGAGCACTGTCTGTGACTGAAAGGGTGAGTGTGACTGAAAGGGTGAACACTGTCTGTGACTGAAAGGGTGAGAACTGTCTGTGACTGAAAGTGTGAGCGCTGTCTGTGACTGAAAGTGTGAGCACTGTCTGTGACTGATGGTGTGAGCGCTGTCTGTGACTGAAAGTGTGAGCGCTGTCTGTGACTGAAAGGTTGAACGCTGTCTGTGACTGAAAGGGTGAGTGTGACTGAAAGTGTGAGCACTGTCTGTGACTGAAAGGGTGAGCACTGTCTGTGACTGAAAGTGTGAGCACTGTCTGTGACTGAAAGTGTGAGCACTGTCTGTGACTGAAAGTGTGAGCGCTGTCTGTGACTGAAAGTGTGAGCGCTGTCTGTGACTGAAAGGGTGAGCGCTGTCTGTGACTGAAAGTGTGAGCGCTGTCTGTGACTGAAAGGGTGAGCGCTGTCTGTGACTGAAAGGGTGAGCGCTGTCTTTGACTGATGGTGTGAGCGCTGTCTGTGACTGAAAGTGTGAGCGCTGTCTTTGACTGAAAGTGTGAGCGCTGTCTGTGACTGAAAGGGTGAGCGCTGTCTGTGACTGAAAGGGTGAGCACTGTCTGTGACTGAAAGGGTGAGTGTGACTGAAAGGGTGAGCACTGTCTGTGACTGAAAGGGTGAGTGTGACTGAAAGGGTGAGCACTGTCTGTGACTGAAAGGGTGAGAACTGTCTGTGACTGAAAGGGTGAGCGCTGTCTGTGACTGAAAGTGTGAGCGCTGTCTGTGACTGAAAGGGTGAGCGCTCTCTGTGACTGAAAGTGTGAGCGCTGTCTGTGACTGAAAGGGTGAGCGCTGTCTGTGACTGAAAGGGTGAGTGTGACTGAAAGGGTGAGCGGTGTCTGTGACTGAAAGTGTGAGCGCTGTCTGTGACTGAAAGGGTGAGCGCTGTCTGTGACTGAAAGGGTGAGTGCTGTCTGTGACTGAAAGGGTGAGCACTGTCTGTGACTGAAAGGGTGAGTATGACTGAAAGGGTGAGCACTGTCTGTGACTGAAAGGGTGAGTGTGACTGAAAGGGTGAACGCTGTCTGTGACTGAAAGGGTGAGCACTGTCTGTGACTGAAAGTGTGAGCGCTGTCTGTGACTGAAAGTGTGAGCACTGTCTGTGACTGAAAGGGTGAGCGCTGTCTGTGACTGATGGTGTGAGCGCTGTCTGTGACTGAAAGTGTGAGCGCTGTCTGTGACTGAAAGTGTGAGCGCTGTCTGTGACTGAAAGGTTGAGCGCTGTCTGTGACTGAAAGGGTGAGTGTGACTGAAAGTGTGAGCACTGTCTGTGACTGAAAGGGTGAGCACTGTCTGTGACTGAAAGTGTGAGCGCTGTCTGTGACTGAAAGTGTGAGCGCTGTCTGTGACTGAAAGGGTGAGCGCTGTCTGTGACTGAAAGTGTGAGCGCTGTCTGTGACTGAAAGGGTGAGCGCTGTCTGTGACTGAAAGGGTGAGCGCTGTCTGTGACTGATGGTGTGAGCGCTGTCTTTGACTGAAAGTGTGAGCGCTGTCTGTGACTGAAAGTGTGAGCGCTGTCTGTGACTGAAAGTGTGAGCGCTGTCTGTGACTGAAAGGGTGAGTGTGACTGAAAGGGTGAGCACTATCTGTGACTGAAAGGGTGAGTGTGATTGAAAGGGTGAGCACTGTCTGTGACTGAAAGGGTGAGTGTGACTGAAAGGGTGAGCACTGTCTGTGACTGAAAGGGTGAGTGTGACTGAAAGTGTGAGCACTGTCTGTGACTGAAAGGGTGAGCGCTGTCTGTGACTGAAAGGGTGAGTGTGACTGAAAGGGTGAGCACTATCTGTGACTGAAAGGGTGAGTGTGATTGAAAGGGTGAGCACTGTCTGTGACTGAAAGGGTGAGTGTGACTGAAAGGGTGAGCACTGTCTGTGACAGAAAGGGTGAGTGTGACTGAAAGTTTGATCACTGTCTGTGACTGAAAGGGTGAGCGCTGTCTGTGACTGAAAGGGTGAGTGTGACTGAAAGGGTGAGCACTGTCTGTGACTGAAAGGGTGAGTGTGATTGAAAGGGTGAGCACTGTCTGTGACTGAAAGGGTGAGTGTGACTGAAAGGGTGAGCACTGTCTGTGACTGAAAGGGTGAGTGTGACTGAAAGGGTGAGCACTGTCTGTGACTGAAAGGGTGAGCGCTGTCTGTGACTGAAAGGGTGAGCGCTGTCTGTGACTGAAAGTGTTTGCGCTGTCTGTGACTGAAAGGGTGAGCGCTGTCTGTGACTGAAAGGGTGAGTGTGACTGAAAGGGTGAGCACTGTCTGTGACTGAAAGGGTGAGTGTGACTGAAAGGGTGAGCACTGTCTGTGACTGAAAGGGTGAGTGTGACTGAAAGGGTGAGCGCTGTCTGTGATTGAAAGGGTGAGCGCTGTCTGTGACTGAAAGGGTGAGCGCTGTCTGTGACTGAAAGGGTGAGCGCTGTCTGTGACTGAAAGGGTGAGTGTGACTGAAAGGGTGAGCACTGTCTGTGACTGAAAGGGTGAGTGTGACTGAAAGGGTGAGCACTGTCTGTGACTGAAAGGGTGAGTGTGACTGAAAGGGTGAGCGCTCTCTGTGACTGAAAGTGTGAGCTCTGTCTGTGACTGAAAGTGTGAGCGCTGTCTGTGACTGAAAGGGTGAGCGCTGTCTGTGACTGAAAGGTTGAGCACTGTCTGTGACTGAAAGGGTGAGTGTGACTGAAAGGGTGAGCACTGTCTGTGACTGAAAGGGTGAGTGTGACTGAAAGGGTGAACACTGTCTGTGACTGAAAGGGTGAGAACTGTCTGTGACTGAAAGTGTGAGCGCTGTCTGTGACTGAAAGTGTGAGCACTGTCTGTGACTGATGGTGTGAGCGCTGTCTGTGACTGAAAGTGTGAGCGCTGTCTGTGACTGAAAGGTTGAACGCTGTCTGTGACTGAAAGGGTGAGTGTGACTGAAAGTGTGAGCACTGTCTGTGACTGAAAGGGTGAGCACTGTCTGTGACTGAAAGTGTGAGCACTGTCTGTGACTGAAAGTGTGAGCACTGTCTGTGACTGAAAGTGTGAGCGCTGTCTGTGACTGAAAGTGTGAGCGCTGTCTGTGACTGAAAGGGTGAGCGCTGTCTGTGACTGAAAGTGTGAGCGCTGTCTGTGACTGAAAGGGTGAGCGCTGTCTGTGACTGAAAGGGTGAGCGCTGTCTTTGACTGATGGTGTGAGCGCTGTCTGTGACTGAAAGTGTGAGCGCTGTCTTTGACTGAAAGTGTGAGCGCTGTCTGTGACTGAAAGGGTGAGCGCTGTCTGTGACTGAAAGGGTGAGCACTGTCTGTGACTGAAAGGGTGAGTGTGACTGAAAGGGTGAGCACTGTCTGTGACTGAAAGGGTGAGTGTGACTGAAAGGGTGAGCACTGTCTGTGACTGAAAGGGTGAGAACTGTCTGTGACTGAAAGGGTGAGCGCTGTCTGTGACTGAAAGTGTGAGCGCTGTCTGTGACTGAAAGGGTGAGCGCTCTCTGTGACTGAAAGTGTGAGCGCTGTCTGTGACTGAAAGGGTGAGCGCTGTCTGTGACTGAAAGGGTGAGTGCTGTCTGTGACTAAAAGTGTGAGAGCAGTCTGTGACTGAAAGGGTGAGTGTGACTGAAAGTGTGAGCACTGTCTGTGACTGAAAGGGTGAGTGCTGTCTGTGACTGAAAGGGTGAGTGTCACTGAAAGGGTGAGCACTGTCTGTGACTGAAAGGGTGAGTGTGACTGAAAGGGTGAGCACTGTCTGTGACTGAAAGGGTGAGCACTGTCTGTGACTGAAAGTGTGAGCGCTGTCTGTGACTGAAAGTGTGAGTGTGACTGAAAGGGTGAGCGCTGTCTGTGACTGAAAGGGTGAGCGCTGTCTGTGACTGAAAGGGTGAGTGTGACTGAAAGGGTGAGCACTGTCTGTGACTGAAAGGGTGAGTGTGACTGAAAGGGTGAGCACTGTCTGTGACTGAAAGGGTGAGTGTAACTGAAAGGGTGAGCACTGTCTGTGACTGAAAGGGTGAGTGTGACTGAAAGTGTGAGCACTGTCTGTGACTGAAAGGGTTAGCGCTGTCTGTGACTGAAAGGGTGAGCACTGTCTGTGACTGAAAGGGTGAGTGTGATTGAAAGGGTGAGCACTGTCTGTGACTGAAAGGGTGAGCGCTGTCTGTGACTGAAAAGGTGAGCACTGTCTGTGACTGAAAGGGTGAGCACTGTCTGTGACTGAAAGTGTGAGCGCTGTCTGTTACTGAAAGTGTGAGCACTGTCTGTGACTGAAAGTGTGAGCGCTGTCTGTGACTGAAAGTGTGAGCGCTGTCTGTGACTGAAAGTGTGAGCATTGTCTGTGACTGAAAGGGTGAGCGCTGTCTGTGACTGAAACGGTGAGCACTGTCTGTGACTGAAAGGGTGAGCGCTGTCTGTGACTGAAAGGGTGAGCGCTGTCTGTGACTGAAAGGGTGAGTGTGACTGAAAGGGTGAGCGGTGTCTGTGACTGAAAGTGTGAGCGCTGTCTGTGACTGAAAGGGTGAGCGCTGTCTGTGACTGAAAGGGTGAGTGCTGTCTGTGACTGAAAGGGTGAGCACTGTCTGTGACTGAAAGGGTGAGTATGACTGAAAGGGTGAGCACTGTCTGTGACTGAAAGGGTGAGTGTGACTGAAAGGGTGAACGCTGTCTGTGACTGAAAGGGTGAGCACTGTCTGTGACTGAAAGTGTGAGCGCTGTCTGTGACTGAAAGTGTGAGCACTGTCTGTGACTGAAAGGGTGAGCGCTGTCTGTGACTGATGGTGTGAGCGCTGTCTGTGACTGAAAGTGTGAGCGCTGTCTGTGACTGAAAGTGTGAGCGCTGTCTGTGACTGAAAGGTTGAGCGCTGTCTGTGACTGAAAGGGTGAGTGTGACTGAAAGTGTGAGCACTGTCTGTGACTGAAAGGGTGAGCACTGTCTGTGACTGAAAGTGTGAGCACTGTCTGTGACTGAAAGTGTGAGCGCTGTCTGTGACTGAAAGGGTGAGCGCTGTCTGTGACTGAAAGGGTGAGCGCTGTCTGTGACTGAAAGTGTGAGCGCTGTCTGTGACTGAAAGGGTGAGCGCTGTCTGTGACTGAAAGGGTGAGCGCTGTCTGTGACTGATGGTGTGAGCGCTGTCTTTGACTGAAAGTGTGAGCGCTGTCTGTGACTGAAAGTGTGAGCGCTGTCTGTGACTGAAAGTGTGAGCGCTGTCTGTGACTGAAAGGGTGAGTGTGACTGAAAGGGTGAGCACTATCTGTGACTGAAAGGGTGAGTGTGATTGAAAGGGTGAGCACTGTCTGTGACTGAAAGGGTGAGTGTGACTGAAAGGGTGAGCACTGTCTGTGACTGAAAGGGTGAGTGTGACTGAAAGTGTGAGCACTGTCTGTGACTGAAAGGGTGAGCGCTGTCTGTGACTGAAAGGGTGAGTGTGACTGAAAGGGTGAGCACTATCTGTGACTGAAAGGGTGAGTGTGATTGAAAGGGTGAGCACTGTCTGTGACTGAAAGGGTGAGTGTGACTGAAAGGGTGAGCACTGTCTGTGACAGAAAGGGTGAGTGTGACTGAAAGTTTGATCACTGTCTGTGACTGAAAGGGTGAGCGCTGTCTGTGACTGAAAGGGTGAGTGTGACTGAAAGGGTGAGCACTGTCTGTGACTGAAAGGGTGAGTGTGATTGAAAGGGTGAGCACTGTCTGTGACTGAAAGGGTGAGTGTGACTGAAAGGGTGAGCACTGTCTGTGACTGAAAGGGTGAGTGTGACTGAAAGGGTGAGCACTGTCTGTGACTGAAAGGGTGAGCGCTGTCTGTGACTGAAAGGGTGAGCGCTGTCTGTGACTGAAAGTGTTTGCGCTGTCTGTGACTGAAAGGGTGAGCGCTGTCTGTGACTGAAAGGGTGAGTGTGACTGAAAGGGTGAGCACTGTCTGTGACTGAAAGGGTGAGTGTGACTGAAAGGGTGAGCACTGTCTGTGACTGAAAGGGTGAGTGTGACTGAAAGGGTGAGCGCTGTCTGTGATTGAAAGGGTGAGCGCTGTCTGTGACTGAAAGGGTGAGCGCTGTCTGTGACTGAAAGGGTGAGCGCTGTCTGTGACTGAAAGGGTGAGTGTGACTGAAAGGGTGAGCACTGTCTGTGACTGAAAGGGTGAGTGTGACTGAAAGGGTGAGCACTGTCTGTGACTGAAAGGGTGAGTGTGACTGAAAGGGTGAGCACTGTCTGTGACTGAAAGGGTGAGTGTGACTGAAAGGGTGAGCGCTGTCTGTGACTGAAAGTGTGAGCGCTGTCTGTGACTGAAAGTGTGAGCGCTGTCTGTGACTGAAAGGGTGAGCGCTGTCTGTGACTGAAAGGTTGAGCACTGTCTGTGACTGAAAGGGTGAGTGTGACTGAAAGGGTGAGCACTGTCTGTGACTGAAAGGGTGAGTGTGACTGAAAGGGTGAACACTGTCTGTGACAGAAAGGGTGAGAACTGTCTGTGACTGAAAGTGTGAGCGCTGTCTGTGACTGAAAGTGTGAGCACTGTCTGTGACTGATGGTGTGAGCGCTGTCTGTGACTGAAAGTGTGAGCGCTGTCTGTGACTGAAAGGTTGAACGCTGTCTGTGACTGAAAGTGTGAGCGCTGTCTGTGACTGAAAGTGTGAGCACTGTCTGTGACTGAAAGGGTGAGCGCTGTCTGTGACTGAAAGTGTGAGCGCTGTCTGTGACTGAAAGGGTGAGCGCTGTCTGTGACTGAAAGGGTGAGCGCTGTCTTTGACTGATGGTGTGAGCGCTGTCTGTGACTGAAAGTGTGAGCGCTGTCTTTGACTGAAAGTGTGAGCGCTGTCTGTGACTGAAAGGGTGAGCGCTGTCTGTGACTGAAAGGGTGAGCACTGTCTGTGACTGAAAGGGTGAGTGTGACTGAAAGGGTGAGCACTGTCTGTGACTGAAAGGGTGAGTGTGACTGAAAGGGTGAGCACTGTCTGTGACTGAAAGGGTGAGAACTGTCTGTGACTGAAAGGGTGAGCGCTGTCTGTGACTGAAAGTGTGAGCGCTGTCTGTGACTGAAAGGGTGAGCGCTCTCTGTGACTGAAAGTGTGAGCGCTGTCTGTGACTGAAAGGGTGAGCGCTGTCTGTGACTGAAAGGGTGAGTGCTGTCTGTGACTAAAAGTGTGAGAGCAGTCTGTGACTGAAAGGGTGAGTGTGACTGAAAGTGTGAGCACTGTCTGTGACTGAAAGGGTGAGTGCTGTCTGTGACTGAAAGGGTGAGTGTCACTGAAAGGGTGAGCACTGTCTGTGACTGAAAGGGTGAGTGTGACTGAAAGGGTGAGCACTGTCTGTGACTGAAAGGGTGAGCACTGTCTGTGACTGAAAGTGTGAGTGTGACTGAAAGGGTGAGCGCTGTCTGTGACTGAAAGGGTGAGCGCTGTCTGTGACTGAAAGGGTGAGTGTGACTGAAAGGGTGAGCACTGTCTGTGACTGAAAGGGTGAGTGTGACTGAAAGGGTGAGCACTGTCTGTGACTGAAAGGGTGAGTGTAACTGAAAGGGTGAGCACTGTCTGTGACTGAAAGGGTGAGTGTGACTGAAAGTGTGAGCACTGTCTGTGACTGAAAGGGTTAGCGCTGTCTGTGACTGAAAGGGTGAGCACTGTCTGTGACTGAAAGGGTGAGTGTGATTGAAAGGGTGAGCACTGTCTGTGACTGAAAGGGTGAGCGCTGTCTGTGACTGAAAAGGTGAGCACTGTCTGTGACTGAAAGGGTGAGCACTGTCTGTGACTGAAAGTGTGAGCGCTGTCTGTTACTGAAAGTGTGAGCACTGTCTGTGACTGAAAGTGTGAGCACTGTCTGTGACTGAAAGTGTGAGCGCTGTCTGTGACTGAAAGTGTGAGCATTGTCTGTGACTGAAAGGGTGAGCGCTGTCTGTGACTGAAACGGTGAGCACTGTCTGTGACTGAAAGGGTGAGCGCTGTCTGTGACTGAAAGGGTGAGCGCTGTCTGTGACTGAAAGGGTGAGTGTGACTGAAAGGGTGAGCGGTGTCTGTGACTGAAAGTGTGAGCGCTGTCTGTGACTGAAAGGGTGAGCGCTGTCTGTGACTGAAAGGGTGAGTGCTGTCTGTGACTGAAAGGGTGAGCACTGTCTGTGACTGAAAGGGTGAGTATGACTGAAAGGGTGAGCACTGTCTGTGACTGAAAGGGTGAGTGTGACTGAAAGGGTGAACGCTGTCTGTGACTGAAAGGGTGAGCACTGTCTGTGACTGAAAGTGTGAGCGCTGTCTGTGACTGAAAGTGTGAGCACTGTCTGTGACTGAAAGGGTGAGCGCTGTCTGTGACTGATGGTGTGAGCGCTGTCTGTGACTGAAAGTGTGAGCGCTGTCTGTGACTGAAAGTGTGAGCGCTGTCTGTGACTGAAAGGTTGAGCGCTGTCTGTGACTGAAAGGGTGAGTGTGACTGAAAGTGTGAGCACTGTCTGTGACTGAAAGGGTGAGCACTGTCTGTGACTGAAAGTGTGAGCACTGTCTGTGACTGAAAGTGTGAGCGCTGTCTGTGACTGAAAGTGTGAGCGCTGTCTGTGACTGAAAGGGTGAGCGCTGTCTGTGACTGAAAGTGTGAGCGCTGTCTGTGACTGAAAGGGTGAGCGCTGTCTGTGACTGAAAGGGTGAGCGCTGTCTGTGACTGATGGTGTGAGCGCTGTCTTTGACTGAAAGTGTGAGCGCTGTCTGTGACTGAAAGTGTGAGCGCTGTCTGTGACTGAAAGTGTGAGCGCTGTCTGTGACTGAAAGGGTGAGTGTGACTGAAAGGGTGAGCACTATCTGTGACTGAAAGGGTGAGTGTGATTGAAAGGGTGAGCACTGTCTGTGACTGAAAGGGTGAGTGTGACTGAAAGGGTGAGCACTGTCTGTGACTGAAAGGGTGAGTGTGACTGAAAGTGTGAGCACTGTCTGTGACTGAAAGGGTGAGCGCTGTCTGTGACTGAAAGGGTGAGTGTGACTGAAAGGGTGAGCACTATCTGTGACTGAAAGGGTGAGTGTGATTGAAAGGGTGAGCACTGTCTGTGACTGAAAGGGTGAGTGTGACTGAAAGGGTGAGCACTGTCTGTGACAGAAAGGGTGAGTGTGACTGAAAGTTTGATCACTGTCTGTGACTGAAAGGGTGAGCGCTGTCTGTGACTGAAAGGGTGAGTGTGACTGAAAGGGTGAGCACTGTCTGTGACTGAAAGGGTGAGTGTGATTGAAAGGGTGAGCACTGTCTGTGACTGAAAGGGTGAGTGTGACTGAAAGGGTGAGCACTGTCTGTGACTGAAAGGGTGAGTGTGACTGAAAGGGTGAGCACTGTCTGTGACTGAAAGGGTGAGCGCTGTCTGTGACTGAAAGGGTGAGCGCTGTCTGTGACTGAAAGTGTTTGCGCTGTCTGTGACTGAAAGGGTGAGCGCTGTCTGTGACTGAAAGGGTGAGTGTGACTGAAAGGGTGAGCACTGTCTGTGACTGAAAGGGTGAGTGTGACTGAAAGGGTGAGCACTGTCTGTGACTGAAAGGGTGAGTGTGACTGAAAGGGTGAGCGCTGTCTGTGATTGAAAGGGTGAGCGCTGTCTGTGACTGAAAGGGTGAGCGCTGTCTGTGACTGAAAGGGTGAGCGCTGTCTGTGACTGAAAGGGTGAGTGTGACTGAAAGGGTGAGCACTGTCTGTGACTGAAAGGGTGAGTGTGACTGAAAGGGTGAGCACTGTCTGTGACTGAAAGGGTGAGTGTGACTGAAAGGGTGAGCACTGTCTGTGACTGAAAGGGTGAGTGTGACTGAAAGGGTGAGCGCTGTCTGTGACTGAAAGTGTGAGCGCTGTCTGTGACTGAAAGTGTGAGCGCTGTCTGTGACTGAAAGGGTGAGCGCTGTCTGTGACTGAAAGGTTGAGCACTGTCTGTGACTGAAAGGGTGAGTGTGACTGAAAGGGTGAGCACTGTCTGTGACTGAAAGGGTGAGTGTGACTGAAAGGGTGAACACTGTCTGTGACTGAAAGGGTGAGAACTGTCTGTGACTGAAAGTGTGAGCGCTGTCTGTGACTGAAAGTGTGAGCACTGTCTGTGACTGATGGTGTGAGCGCTGTCTGTGACTGAAAGTGTGAGCGCTGTCTGTGACTGAAAGGTTGAACGCTGTCTGTGACTGAAAGGGTGAGTGTGACTGAAAGTGTGAGCACTGTCTGTGACTGAAAGTGTGAGCACTGTCTGTGACTGAAAGTGTGAGCACTGTCTGTGACTGAAAGTGTGAGCGCTGTCTGTGACTGAAAGTGTGAGCGCTGTCTGTGACTGAAAGGGTGAGCGCTGTCTGTGACTGAAAGTGTGAGCGCTGTCTGTGACTGAAAGGGTGAGCGCTGTCTGTGACTGAAAGGGTGAGCGCTGTCTTTGACTGATGGTGTGAGCGCTGTCTGTGACTGAAAGTGTGAGCGCTGTCTTTGACTGAAAGTGTGAGCGCTGTCTGTGACTGAAAGGGTGAGCGCTGTCTGTGACTGAAAGGGTGAGCGCTGTCTGTGACTGAAAGGGTGAGTGTGACTGAAAGGGTGAGCACTGTCTGTGACTGAAAGGGTGAGTGTGACTGAAAGGGTGAGCACTGTCTGTGACTGAAAGGGTGAGCACTGTCTGTGACTGAAAGGGTGAGCGCTGTCTGTGACTGAAAGTGTGAGCGCTGTCTGTGACTGAAAGGGTGAGCGCTCTCTGTGACTGAAAGTGTGAGCGCTGTCTGTGACTGAAAGGGTGAGCGCTGTCTGTGACTGAAAGGGTGAGTGCTGTCTGTGACTAAAAGTGTGAGAGCAGTCTGTGACTGAAAGGGTGAGTGTGACTGAAAGTGTGAGCACTGTCTGTGACTGAAAGGTTGAGTGCTGTCTGTGACTGAAAGGGTGAGTGTGACTGAAAGGGTGAGCACTGTCTCTGACTGAAAGGGTGAGTGTGACTGAAAGGGTGAGCACTGTCTGTGACTGAAAGGGTGAGCACTGTCTGTGACTGAAAGTGTGAGCGCTGTCTGTGACTGAAAGTGTGAGTGTGACTGAAAGGTTGAGCACTGTCTGTGACTGAAAGGGTGAGTGTGACTGAAAGGGTGAGCGCTGTCTGTGACTGAAAGGGTGAGCGCTGTCTGTGACTGAAAGGGTGAGTGTGACTGAAAGGGTGAGCATTGTCTGTGACTGAAAGGGTGAGTGTGACTGAAAGGGTGAGCACTGTCTGTGACTGAAAGGGTGAGTGTAACTGAAAGGGTGAGCACTGTCTGTGACTGAAAGGGTGAGTGTGACTGAAAGTGTGAGCACTGTCTGTGACTGAAAGGGTTAGCGCTGTCTGTGACTGAAAGGGTGAGCACTGTCTGTGACTGAAAGGGTGAGTGTGATTGAAAGGGTGAGCACTGTCTGTGACTGAAAGGGTGAGCGCTGTCTGTGACTGAAAAGGTGAGCACTGTCTGTGACTGAAAGGGTGAGCACTGTCTGTGACTGAAAGTGTGAGCGCTGTCTGTTACTGAAAGTGTGAGCACTGTCTGTGACTGAAAGTGTGAGCACTGTCTGTGACTGAAAGTGTGAGCGCTGTCTGTGACTGAAAGTGTGAGCATTGTCTGTGACTGAAAGGGTGAGCGCTGTCTGTGACTGAAACGGTGAGCACTGTCTGTGACTGAAAGGGTGAGCGCTGTCTGTGACTGAAAGTGTGAGCGCTGTCTGTGACTGAAAGGGTGAGTGTGACTGAAAGGGTGAGCACTATCTGTGACTGAAAGGGTGAGTGTGATTGAAAGGGTGAGCACTGTCTGTGACTGAAAGGGTGAGTGTGACTGAAAGGGTGAGCACTGTCTGTGACTGAAAGGGTGAGTGTGACTGAAAGTGTGAGCACTGTCTGTGACTGAAAGGGTGAGCGCTGTCTGTGACTGAAAGGGTGAGTGTGACTGAAAGGGTGAGCACTATCTGTGACTGAAAGGGTGAGTGTGATTGAAAGGGTGAGCACTGTCTGTGACTGAAAGGGTGAGTGTGACTGAAAGGGTGAGCACTGTCTGTGACAGAAAGGGTGAGTGTGACTGAAAGTTTGATCACTGTCTGTGACTGAAAGGGTGAGCGCTGTCTGTGACTGAAAGGGTGAGTGTGACTGAAAGGGTGAGCACTGTCTGTGACTGAAAGGGTGAGTGTGATTGAAAGGGTGAGCACTGTCTGTGACTGAAAGGGTGAGTGTGACTGAAAGGGTGAGCACTGTCTGTGACTGAAAGGGTGAGTGTGACTGAAAGGGTGAGCACTGTCTGTGACTGAAAGGGTGAGCGCTGTCTGTGACTGAAAGGGTGAGCGCTGTCTGTGACTGAAAGGGTGAGTGTGACTGAAAGGGTGAGCACTGTCTGTGACTGAAAGGGTGAGTGTGACTGAAAGGGTGAGCACTGTCTGTGACTGAAAGGGTGTGTGTGACTGAAAGGGTGAGCACTGTCTGTGACTGAAAGGGTGAGTGTGACTGAAAGGGTGAGCGCTGTCTGTGACTGAAAGTGTGAGCGCTGTCTGTGACTGAAAGTGTGAGCGCTGTCTGTGACTGAAAGGGTGAGCGCTGTCTGTGACTGAAAGGTTGAGCACTGTCTGTGACTGAAAGGGTGAGTGTGACTGAAAGGGTGAGCACTGTCTGTGACTGAAAGGGTGAGTGTGACTGAAAGGGTGAACACTGTCTGTGACTGAAAGGGTGAGAACTGTCTGTGACTGAAAGTGTGAGCGCTGTCTGTGACTGAAAGTGTGAGCACTGTCTGTGACTGATGGTGTGAGCGCTGTCTGTGACTGAAAGTGTGAGCGCTGTCTGTGACTGAAAGGTTGAACGCTGTCTGTGACTGAAAGGGTGAGTGTGACTGAAAGTGTGAGCACTGTCTGTGACTGAAAGGGTGAGCACTGTCTGTGACTGAAAGGGTGAGCACTGTCTGTGACTGAAAGTGTGAGCACTGTCTGTGACTGAAAGTGTGAGCGCTGTCTGTGACTGAAAGTGTGAGCGCTGTCTGTGACTGAAAGGGTGAGCGCTGTCTGTGACTGAAAGTGTGAGCGCTGTCTGTGACTGAAAGGGTGAGCGCTGTCTGTGACTGAAAGGGTGAGCGCTGTCTTTGACTGATGGTGTGAGCGCTGTCTGTGACTGAAAGTGTGAGCGCTGTCTTTGACTGAAAGTGTGAGCGCTGTCTGTGACTGAAAGGGTGAGCGCTGTCTGTGACTGAAAGGGTGAGCGCTGTCTGTGACTGAAAGGGTGAGTGTGACTGAAAGGGTGAGCACTGTCTGTGACTGAAAGGGTGAGTGTGACTGAAAGGGTGAGCACTGTCTGTGACTGAAAGGGTGAGCACTGTCTGTGACTGAAAGGGTGAGCGCTGTCTGTGACTGAAAGTGTGAGCGCTGTCTGTGACTGAAAGGGTGAGCGCTCTCTGTGACTGAAAGTGTGAGCGCTGTCTGTGACTGAAAGGGTGAGCGCTGTCTGTGACTGAAAGGGTGAGTGCTGTCTGTGACTAAAAGTGTGAGAGCAGTCTGTGACTGAAAGGGTGAGTGTGACTGAAAGTGTGAGCACTGTCTGTGACTGAAAGGTTGAGTGCTGTCTGTGACTGAAAGGGTGAGTGTGACTGAAAGGGTGAGCACTGTCTGTGACTGAAAGGGTGAGTGTGACTGAAAGGGTGAGCACTGTCTGTGACTGAAAGGGTGAGCACTGTCTGTGACTGAAAGTGTGAGCGCTGTCTGTGACTGAAAGTGTGAGTGTGACTGAAAGGTTGAGCACTGTCTGTGACTGAAAGGGTGAGTGTGACTGAAAGGGTGAGCGCTGTCTGTGACTGAAAGGGTGAGCGCTGTCTGTGACTGAAAGGGTGAGTGTGACTGAAAGGGTGAGCATTGTCTGTGACTGAAAGGGTGAGTGTGACTGAAAGGGTGAGCACTGTCTGTGACTGAAAGGGTGAGTGTAACTGAAAGGGTGAGCACTGTCTGTGACTGAAAGGGTGAGTGTGACTGAAAGTGTGAGCACTGTCTGTGACTGAAAGGGTTAGCGCTGTCTGTGACTGAAAGGGTGAGCACTGTCTGTGACTGAAAGGGTGAGTGTGATTGAAAGGGTGAGCACTGAATGTGACTGAAAGGGTGAGCGCTGTCTGTGACTGAAAAGGTGAGCACTGTCTGTGACTGAAAGGGTGAGCACTGTCTGTGACTGAAAGTGTGAGCGCTGTCTGTTACTGAAAGTGTGAGCACTGTCTGTGACTGAAAGTGTGAGCACTGTCTGTGACTGAAAGTGTGAGCGCTGTCTGTGACTGAAAGTGTGAGCATTGTCTGTGACTGAAAGGGTGAGCGCTGTCTGTGACTGAAACGGTGAGCACTGTCTGTGACTGAAAGGGTGAGCGCTGTCTGTGACTGAAAGTGTGAGCGCTGTCTGTGACTGAAAGGGTGAGCGCTGTCTGTGACTGAAAGTATGAGCGCTGTCTGTGTCTGAAAGGGTGAGTGTGACTGAAAGTGTGAGCACTGTCTGTGACTGAAAGGGTGAGCGCTGTCTGTGACTGAAAGGGTGAGTGTGACTGAAAGGGTGAGCACTGTCTGTGACTGAAAGGGTGAGTGTGATTGAAAGGGTGAGTGTGACTGAAAGGGTGAGTGTGACTGAAAGGGTGAGCACTGTCTGTGACTGAAATTGTGAGTGTGACTGAAAGGGTGAGCACAGTCTGTGACTGAAAGTGTGAGTATGACTGAAATTTTGAGCACTGTCTGTGACTGAAAGGGTGAGCACTGTCTGTGACTGAAAGTGTGAGCACTGTCTGTGACTGAAAGTGTGAGCACTGTCTGTGACTGAAAGTGTGAGCGCTGTCTGTGACTGAAAGTGTGAGCGCTGTCTGTGACTGAAAGGGTGAGCGCTGTCTGTGACTGAAAGTGTGAGCGCTGTCTGTGACTGAAAGGGTGAGCGCTGTCTGTGACTGAAAGGGTGAGTATGACTGAAAGGGTGAGTATGACTGAAAGGGTGAGCACTGTCTGTGACTGAAAGGGTGAGTGTGACTGAAAGGGTGAACACTGTCTGACTGAAAGGGTGAGCACTGTCTGTGACTGAAAGTGTGAGCGCTGTCTGTGACTGAAAGTGTGAGCACTGTCTGTGACTGAAAGGGTGAGCGCTGTCTGTGACTGATGGTGTGAGCGCTGTCTGTGACTGAAAGTGTGAGCGCTGTCGGTGACTGAAAATGTGAGCGCTGTCTGTGACTGAAAGGTTGAGCGCTGTCTGTGACTGAAAGGGTGAGTGTGACTGAAAGTGTGAGCACTGTCTGTGACTGAAAGGGTGAGCACTGTCTGTGACTGAAAGTGTGAGCACTGTCTGTGACTGAAAGTGTGAGCGCTGTCTGTGACTGAAAGTGTGAGCGCTGTCTGTGACTGAAAGGGTGAGCGCTGTCTGTGACTGAAAGTGTGAGCGCTGTCTGTGACTGAAAGGGTGAGCGCTGTCTGTGACTGAAAGGGTGAGCGCTGTCTGTGACTGATGGTGTGAGCGCTGTCTTTGACTGAAAGTGTGAGCGCTGTCTGTGACTGAAAGTGTGAGCGCTGTCTGTGACTGAAAGGGTGAGTGTGACTGAAAGGGTGAGCACTATCTGTGACTGAAAGGGTGAGTGTGATTGAAAGGGTGAGCACTGTCTGTGACTGAAAGGGTGAGTGTGACTGAAAGGGTGAGCACTGTCTGTGACTGAAAGGGTGAGTGTGACTGAAAGGGTGAGCACTATCTGTGACTGAAAGGGTGAGTGTGATTGAAAGGGTGAGCACTGTCTGTGACTGAAAGGGTGAGTGTGACTGAAAGTGGGAGCACTGTCTGTGACTGAAAGGGTGAGTGTGACTGAAAGGGTGAGCACTGTCTGTGACAGAAAGGGTGAGTGTGACTGAAAGTTTGATCACTGTCTGTGACTGAAAGGGTGAGCGCTGTCTGTGACTGAAAGGGTGAGTGTGACTGAAAGGGTGAGCACTGTCTGTGACTGAAAGGGTGAGTGTGATTGAAAGGGTGAGCACTGTCTGTGACTGAAAGGGTGAGTGTGACTGAAAGGGTGAGCACTGTCTGTGACTGAAAGGGTGAGTGTGACTGAAAGGGTGAGCACTGTCTGTGACTGAAAGGGTGAGCGCTGTCTGTGACTGAAAGGGTGAGCGCTGTCTGTGACTGAAAGTGTTTGCGTTGTCTGTGACTGAAAGGGTGAGCGCTGTCTGTTACTGAAAGGGTGAGTGTGACTGAAAGGGTGAGCACTGTCTGTGACTGAAAGGGTGAGTGTGACTGAAAGGGTGAGCACTGTCTGTGACTGAAAGGGTGAGTGTGACTGAAAGGGTGAGCGCTGTCTGTGATTGAAAGGGTGAGCGCTGTCTGTGACTGAAAGGGTGAGCGCTGTCTGTGACTGAAAGGGTGTTTGTGACTGAAAGGGTGAGCACTGTCTGTGACTGAAAGGGTGAGTGTGACTGAAAGGGTGAGCACTGTCTGTGACTGAAAGGGTGAGTGTGACTGAAAGGGTGAGCACTGTCTGTGACTGAAAGGGTGAGTGTGACTGAAAGGGTGAGCGCTGTCTGTGACTGAAAGTGTGAGCGCTGTCTGTGACTGAAAGGGTGAGCGCTGTCTGTGACTGAAAGGTTGAGCACTGTCTGTGACTGAAAGGGTGAGTGTGACTGAAAGGGTGAGCACTGTCTGTGACTGAAAGGGTGAGTGTGACTGAAAGGGTGAACACTGTCTGTGACTGAAAGGGTGAGCACTGTCTGTGACTGAAAGGGTGAGCGCTGTCTGTGACTGAAAGGGTGAGCGCTGTCTGTGACTGAAAGGGTGAGTGTGACTGAAAGGGTGAGCACTGTCTGTGACTGAAAGGGTGAGTGTGACTGAAAGGGTGAGCACTGTCTGTGACTGAAAGGGTGAGTGTGACTGAAAGGGTGAGCACTGTCTGTGACTGAAAGGGTGAGTGTGACTGAAAGTGTGAGCGCTGTCTGTGACTGAAAGTGTGAGCGCTGTCTGTGACTGAAAGGGTGAGCGCTGTCTGTGACTGAAAGGTTGAGCACTGTCTGTGACTGAAAGGGTGAGTGTGACTGAAAGGGTGAGCACTGTCTGTGACTGAAAGGGTGAGTGTGACTGAAAGGGTGAACACTGTCTGTGACTGAAAGGGTGAGAACTGTCTGTGACTGAAAGTGTGAGCGCTGTCTGTGACTGAAAGTGTGAGCACTGTCTGTGACTGATGGTGTGAGCGCTGTCTGTGACTGAAAGTGTGAGCGCTGTCTGTGACTGAAAGGTTGAACGCTGTCTGTGACTGAAAGGGTGAGTGTGACTGAAAGTGTGAGCACTGTCTGTGACTGAAAGGGTGAGCACTGTCTGTGACTGAAAGGGTGAGTGTGACTGAAAGGGTGAGCACTATCTGTGACTGAAAGGGTGAGTGTGATTGAAAGGGTGAGCACTGTCTGTGACTGAAAGGGTGAGTGTGACTGAAAGGGTGAGCACTGTCTGTGACAGAAAGGGTGAGTGTGACTGAAAGTTTGATCACTGTCTGTGACTGAAAGGGTGAGCGCTGTCTGTGACTGAAAGGGTGAGTGTGACTGAAAGGGTGAGCACTGTCTGTGACTGAAAGGGTGAGTGTGATTGAAAGGGTGAGCACTGTCTGTGACTGAAAGGGTGAGTGTGACTGAAAGGGTGAGCACTGTCTGTGACTGAAAGGGTGAGTGTGACTGAAAGGGTGAGCACTGTCTGTGACTGAAAGGGTGAGTGTGACTGAAAGGGTGAGCGCTGTCTGTGACTGAAAGGGTGAGCGCTGTCTGTGACTGAAAGGGTGAGCGCTGTCTGTGACTGAAAGGGTGAGTGTGACTGAAAGGGTGAGCACTGTCTGTGACTGAAAGGGTGAGTGTGACTGAAAGGGTGAGCACTGTCTGTGACTGAAAGGGTGAGTGTGACTGAAAGGGTGAGCACTGTCTGTGACTGAAAGGGTGAGTGTGACTGAAAGGGTGAGCGCTGTCTGTGACTGAAAGTGTGAGCGCTGTCTGTGACTGAAAGTGTGAGCGCTGTCTGTGACTGAAAGGGTGAGCGCTGTCTGGAACTGAAAGGTTGAGCACTGTCTGTGACTGAAAGGGTGAGTGTGACTGAAAGGGTGAGCACTGTCTGTGACTGAAAGGGTGAGTGTGACTGAAAGGGTGAACACTGTCTGTGACTGAAAGGGTGAGAACTGTCTGTGACTGAAAGTGTGAGCGCTGTCTGTGACTGAAAGTGTGAGCACTGTCTGTGACTGATGGTGTGAGCGCTGTCTGTGACTGAAAGTGTGAGCGCTGTCTGTGACTGAAAGGTTGAACGCTGTCTGTGACTGAAAGGGTGAGTGTGACTGAAAGTGTGAGCACTGTCTGTGACTGAAAGGGTGAGCACTGTCTGTGACTGAAAGTGTGAGCACTGTCTGTGACTGAAAGTGTGAGCACTGTCTGTGACTGAAAGTGTGAGCGCTGTCTGTGACTGAAAGTGTGAGCGCTGTCTGTGACTGAAAGGGTGAGCGCTGTCTGTGACTGAAAGTGTGAGCGCTGTCTGTGACTGAAAGGGTGAGCGCTGTCTGTGACTGAAAGGGTGAGCGCTGTCTTTGACTGATGGTGTGAGCGCTGTCTGTGACTGAAAGTGTGAGCGCTGTCTTTGACTGAAAGTGTGAGCGCTGTCTGTGACTGAAAGGGTGAGCGCTGTCTGTGACTGAAAGGGTGAGCACTGTCTGTGACTGAAAGGGTGAGTGTGACTGAAAGGGTGAGCACTGTCTGTGACTGAAAGGGTGAGTGTGACTGAAAGGGTGAGCACTGTCTGTGACTGAAAGGGTGAGCACTGTCTGTGACTGAAAGGGTGAGCGCTGTCTGTGACTGAAAGTGTGAGCGCTGTCTGTGACTGAAAGGGTGAGCGCTCTCTGTGACTGAAAGTGTGAGCGCTGTCTGTGACTGAAAGGGTGAGCGCTGTCTGTGACTGAAAGGGTGAGTGCTGTCTGTGACTAAAAGTGTGAGAGCAGTCTGTGACTGAAAGGGTGAGTGTGACTGAAAGTGTGAGCACTGTCTGTGACTGAAAGTGTGAGTGCTGTCTGTGACTGAAAGGGTGAGTGTGACTGAAAGGGTGAGCACTGTCTGTGACTGAAAGGGTGAGTGTGACTGAAAGGGTGAGCACTGTCTGTGACTGAAAGGGTGAGCACTGTCTGTGACTGAAAGTGTGAGCGCTGTCTGTGACTGAAAGTGTGAGTGTGACTGAAAGGTTGAGCACTGTCTGTGACTGAAAGGGTGAGTGTGACTGAAAGGGTGAGCGCTGTCTGTGACTGAAAGGGTGAGCGCTGTCTGTGACTGAAAGGGTGAGTGTGACTGAAAGGGTGAGCATTGTCTGTGACTGAAAGGGTGAGTGTGACTGAAAGGGTGAGCACTGTCTGTGACTGAAAGGGTGAGTGTAACTGAAAGGGTGAGCACTGTCTGTGACTGAAAGGGTGAGTGTGACTGAAAGTGTGAGCACTGTCTGTGACTGAAAGGGTTAGCGCTGTCTGTGACTGAAAGGGTGAGCACTGTCTGTGACTGAAAGGGTGAGTGTGATTGAAAGGGTGAGCACTGTCTGTGACTGAAAGGGTGAGCGCTGTCTGTGACTGAAAAGGTGAGCACTGTCTGTGACTGAAAGGGTGAGCACTGTCTGTGACTGAAAGTGTGAGCGCTGTCTGTTACTGAAAGTGTGAGCACTGTCTGTGACTGAAAGTGTGAGCACTGTCTGTGACTGAAAGTGTGAGCGCTGTCTGTGACTGAAAGTGTGAGCATTGTCTGTGACTGAAAGGGTGAGCGCTGTCTGTGACTGAAACGGTGAGCACTGTCTGTGACTGAAAGGGTGAGCGCTGTCTGTGACTGAAAGTGTGAGCGCTGTCTGTGACTGAAAGGGTGAGCGCTGTCTGTGACTGAAAGTATGAGCGCTGTCTGTGTCTGAAAGGGTGAGTGTGACTGAAAGTGTGAGCACTGTCTGTGACTGAAAGGGTGAGCGCTGTCTGTGACTGAAAGGGTGAGTGTGACTGAAAGGGTGAGCACTGTCTGTGACTGAAAGGGTGAGTGTGATTGAAAGGGTGAGTGTGACTGAAAGGGTGAGTGTGACTGAAAGGGTGAGCACTGTCTGTGACTGAAATTGTGAGTGTGACTGAAAGGGTGAGCACAGTCTGTGACTGAAAGTGTGAGTATGACTGAAATTTTGAGCACTGTCTGTGACTGAAAGGGTGAGCACTGTCTGTGACTGAAAGTGTGAGCACTGTCTGTGACTGAAAGTGTGAGCACTGTCTGTGACTGAAAGTGTGAGCGCTGTCTGTGACTGAAAGTGTGAGCGCTGTCTGTGACTGAAAGGGTGAGCGCTGTCTGTGACTGAAAGTGTGAGCGCTGTCTGTGACTGAAAGGGTGAGCGCTGTCTGTGACTGAAAGGGTGAGCGCTGTCTGTGACTGAAAGGGTGAGCACTGTCTGTGACTGAAAGGGTGAGTATGACTGAAAGGGTGAGCACTGTCTGTGACTGAAAGGGTGAGTGTGACTGAAAGGGTGAACACTGTCTGACTGAAAGGGTGAGCACTGTCTGTGACTGAAAGTGTGAGCGCTGTCTGTGACTGAAAGTGTGAGCACTGTCTGTGACTGAAAGGGTGAGCGCTGTCTGTGACTGATGGTGTGAGCGCTGTCTGTGACTGAAAGTGTGAGCGCTGTCTGTGACTGAAAATGTGAGCGCTGTCTGTGACTGAAAGGTTGAGCGCTGTCTGTGACTGAAAGGGTGAGTGTGACTGAAAGTGTGAGCACTGTCTGTGACTGAAAGGGTGAGCACTGTCTGTGACTGAAAGTGTGAGCACTGTCTGTGACTGAAAGTGTGAGCGCTGTCTGTGACTGAAAGTGTGAGCGCTGTCTGTGACTGAAAGGGTGAGCGCTGTCTGTGACTGAAAGTGTGAGCGCTGTCTGTGACTGAAAGGGTGAGCGCTGTCTGTGACTGAAAGGGTGAGCGCTGTCTGTGACTGATGGTGTGAGCGCTGTCTTTGACTGAAAGTGTGAGCGCTGTCTGTGACTGAAAGTGTGAGCGCTGTCTGTGACTGAAAGTGTGAGCGCTGTCTGTGACTGAAAGGGTGAGTGTGACTGAAAGGGTGAGCACTATCTGTGACTGAAAGGGTGAGTGTGATTGAAAGGGTGAGCACTGTCTGTGACTGAAAGGGTGAGTGTGACTGAAAGGGTGAGCACTGTCTGTGACTGAAAGGGTGAGTGTGACTGAAAGGGTGAGCACTATCTGTGACTGAAAGGGTGAGTATGATTGAAAGGGTGAGCACTGTCTGTGACTGAAAGGGTGAGTGTGACTGAAAGTGTGAGCACTGTCTGTGACTGAAAGGGTGAGTGTGACTGAAAGGGTGAGCACTGTCTGTGACAGAAAGGGTGAGTGTGACTGAAAGTTTGATCACTGTCTGTGACTGAAAGGGTGAGCGCTGTCTGTGACTGAAAGGGTGAGTGTGACTGAAAGGGTGAGCACTGTCTGTGACTGAAAGGGTGAGTGTGATTGAAAGGGTGAGCACTGTCTGTGACTGAAAGGGTGAGCGCTGTCTGTTACTGAAAGGGTGAGTGTGACTGAAAGGGTGAGCACTGTCTGTGACTGAAAGGGTGAGTGTGACTGAAAGGGTGAGCACTGTCTGTGACTGAAAGGGTGAGTGTGACTGAAAGGGTGAGCGCTGTCAGTGATTGAAAGGGTGAGCGCTGTCTGTGACTGAAAGGGTGAGCGCTGTCTGTGACTGAAAGGGTGTTTGTGACTGAAAGGGTGAGCACTGTCTGTGACTGAAAGGGTGAGTGTGACTGAAAGGGTGAGCACTGTCTGTGACTGAAAGGGTGAGTGTGACTGAAAGGGTGAGCACTGTCTGTGACTGAAAGGGTGAGTGTGACTGAAAGGGTGAGCGCTGTCTGTGACTGAAAGTGTGAGCGCTGTCTGTGACTGAAAGTGTGAGCGCTGTCTGTGACTGAAAGGGTGAGCGCTGTCTGTGACTGAAAGGTTGAGCACTGTCTGTGACTGAAAGGGTGAGTGTGACTGAAAGGGTGAGCACTGTCTGTGACTGAAAGGGTGAGTGTGACTGAAAGGGTGAACACTGTCTGTGACTGAAAGGGTGAGCACTGTCTGTGACTGAAAGGGTGAGCGCTGTCTGTGACTGAAAGGGTGAGCGCTGTCTGTGACTGAAAGGGTGAGTGTGACTGAAAGGGTGAGCACTGTCTGTGACTGAAAGGGTGAGTGTGACTGAAAGGGTGAGCACTGTCTGTGACTGAAAGGGTGAGTGTGACTGAAAGGGTGAGCACTGTCTGTGACTGAAAGGGTGAGTGTGACTGAAAGGGTGAGCGCTGTCTGTGACTGAAAGTGTGAGCGCTGTCTGTGACTGAAAGTGTGAGCGCTGTCTGTGACTGAAAGGGTGAGCGCTGTCTGTGACTGAAAGGTTGAGCACTGTCTGTGACTGAAAGGGTGAGTGTGACTGAAAGGGTGAGCACTGTCTGTGACTGAAAGGGTGAGTGTGACTGAAAGGGTGAGTGTGACTGAAAGTGTGAGCACTGTCTGTGACTGAAAGTGTGAGCGCTGTCTGTGACTGAAAGTGTGAGCGCTGTCTGTGACTGAAAGGTTGAGCGCTGTCTGTGACTGAAAGTGTGAGCGCTGTCTGTGACTGAAAGGGTGAGCGCTGTCTGTGACTGAAAGGGTGAGCGCTGTCTGTGACTGATGGTGTGAGCGCTGTCTTTGACTGAAAGTGTGAGCGCTGTCTGTGACTGAAAGTGTGAGCGCTGTCTGTGACTGAAAGGGTGAGCACTGTCTGTGACTGAAAGGGTGAGTGTGACTGAAAGGGTGAGCACTATCTGTGACTGAAAGGGTGAGTGTGATTGAAAGGGTGAGCACTGTCTGTGACTGAAAGGGTGAGTGTGACTGAAAGTGTGAGCACTGTCTGTGACTGAAAGGGTGAGTGTGACTGAAAGGGTGAGCACTATCTGTGACTGAAAGGGTGAGTGTGATTGAAAGGGTGAGCACTGTCTGTGACTGAAAGGGTGAGTGTGACTGAAAGTGTGAGCACTGTCTGTGACTGAAAGGGTGAGTGTGACTGAAAGGGTGAGCACTGTCTGTGACAGAAAGGGTGAGTGTGACTGAAAGTTTGATCACTGTCTGTGACTGAAAGGGTGAGCGCTGTCTGTGACTGAAAGGGTGAGTGTGACTGAAAGGGTGAGCACTGTCTGTGACTGAAAGGGTGAGTGTGATTGAAAGGGTGAGCACTGTCTGTGACTGAAAGGGTGAGCGCTGTCTGTTACTGAAAGGGTGAGTGTGACTGAAAGGGTGAGCACTGTCTGTGACTGAAAGGGTGAGTGTGACTGAAAGGGTGAGCACTGTCTGTGACTGAAAGGGTGAGTGTGACTGAAAGGGTGAGCGCTGTCTGTGATTGAAAGGGTGAGCGCTGTCTGTGACTGAAAGGGTGAGCGCTGTCTGTGACTGAAAGGGTGTTTGTGACTGAAAGGGTGAGCACTGTCTGTGACTGAAAGGGTGAGTGTGACTGAAAGGGTGAGCACTGTCTGTGACTGAAAGGGTGAGTGTGACTGAAAGGGTGAGCACTGTCTGTGACTGAAAGGGTGAGTGTGACTGAAAGGGTGAGCGCTGTCTGTGACTGAAAGTGTGAGCGCTGTCTGTGACTGAAAGTGTGAGCGCTGTCTGTGACTGAAAGGGTGAGCGCTGTCTGTGACTGAAAGGTTGAGCACTGTCTGTGACTGAAAGGGTGAGTGTGACTGAAAGGGTGAGCACTGTCTGTGACTGAAAGGGTGAGTGTGACTGAAAGGGTGAACACTGTCTGTGACTGAAAGGGTGAGCACTGTCTGTGACTGAAAGGGTGAGCGCTGTCTGTGACTGAAAGGGTGAGCGCTGTCTGTGACTGAAAGGGTGAGTGTGACTGAAAGGGTGAGCACTGTCTGTGACTGAAAGGGTGAGTGTGACTGAAAGGGTGAGCACTGTCTGTGACTGAAAGGGTGAGTGTGACTGAAAGGGTGAGCACTGTCTGTGACTGAAAGGGTGAGTGTGACTGAAAGGGTGAGCGCTGTCTGTGACTGAAAGTGTGAGCGCTGTCTGTGACTGAAAGTGTGAGCGCTGTCTGTGACTGAAAGGGTGAGCGCTGTCTGTGACTGAAAGGTTGAGCACTGTCTGTGACTGAAAGGGTGAGTGTGACTGAAAGGGTGAGCACTGTCTGTGACTGAAAGGGTGAGTGTGACTGAAAGGGTGAACACTGTCTGTGACTGAAAGGGTGAGAACTGTCTGTGACTGAAAGTGTGAGCGCTGTCTGTGACTGAAAGTGTGAGCACTGTCTGTGACTGATGGTGTGAGCGCTGTCTGTGACTGAAAGTGTGAGCGCTGTCTGTGACTGAAAGGTTGAACGCTGTCTGTGACTGAAAGGGTGAGTGTGACTGAAAGTGTGAGCACTGTCTGTGACTGAAAGGGTGAGCACTGTCTGTGACTGAAAGTGTGAGCACTGTCTGTGACTGAAAGTGTGAGCGCTGTCTGTGACTGAAAGTGTGAGCACTGTCTGTGACTGAAAGGGTGAGCGCTGTCTGTGACTGAAAGTGTGAGCGCTGTCTGTGACTGAAAGGGTGAGCGCTGTCTGTGACTGAAAGGGTGAGCGCTGTCTTTGACTGATGGTGTGAGCGCTGTCTGTGACTGAAAGTGTGAGCGCTGTCTTTGACTGAAAGTGTGAGCGCTGTCTGTGACTGAAAGGGTGAGCGCTGTCTGTGACTGAAAGGGTGAGCACTGTCTGTGACTGAAAGGGTGAGTGTGACTGAAAGGGTGAGCACTGTCTGTGACTGAAAGGGTGAGTGTGACTTAAAGGGTGAGCACTGTCTGTGACTGAAAGGGTGAGCACTGTCTGTGACTGAAAGGGTGAGCGCTGTCTGTGACTGAAAGTGTGAGCGCTGTCTGTGACTGAAAGTGTGAGCGCTCTCTGTGACTGAAAGTGTGAGCGCTGTCTGTGACTGAAAGGGTGAGCGCTGTCTGTGACTGAAAGGGTGAGTGCTGTCTGTGACTAAAAGTGTGAGAGCAGTCTGTGACTGAAAGGGTGAGTGTGACTGAAAGTGTGAGCACTGTCTGTGACTGAAAGGGTGAGTGCTGTCTGTGACTGAAAGGGTGAGTGTGACTGAAAGGGTGAGCACTGTCTGTGACTGAAAGGGTGAGTGTGACTGAAAGGGTGAGCACTGTCTGTGACTGAAAGGGTGAGCACTGTCTGTGACTGAAAGTGTGAGCGCTGTCTGTGACTGAAAGTGTGAGTGTGACTGAAAGGTTGAGCACTGTCTGTGACTGAAAGGGTGAGTGTGACTGAAAGGGTGAGCGCTGTCTGTGACTGAAAGGGTGAGCGCTGTCTGTGACTGAAAGGGTGAGTGTGACTGAAAGGGTGAGCATTGTCTGTGACTGAAAGGGTGAGTGTGACTGAAAGGGTGAGCACTGTCTGTGACTGAAAGGGTGAGTGTAACTGAAAGGGTGAGCACTGTCTGTGACTGAAAGGGTGAGTGTGACTGAAAGTGTGAGCACTGTCTGTGACTGAAAGGGTTAGCGCTGTCTGTGACTGAAAGGGTGAGCACTGTCTGTGACTGAAAGGGTGAGTGTGATTGAAAGGGTGAGCACTGTCTGTGACTGAAAGGGTGAGCGCTGTCTGTGACTGAAAAGGTGAGCACTGTCTGTGACTGAAAGGGTGAGCACTGTCTGTGACTGAAAGTGTGAGCGCTGTCTGTTACTGAAAGTGTGAGCACTGTCTGTGACTGAAAGGGTGAGCGCTGTCTGTGACTGAAAAGGTGAGCACTGTCTGTGACTGAAAGGGTGAGCACTGTCTGTGACTGAAAGTGTGAGCGCTGTCTGTTACTGAAAGTGTGAGCACTGTCTGTGACTGAAAGTGTGAGCACTGTCTGTGACTGAAAGTGTGAGCGCTGTCTGTGACTGAAAGTGTGAGCATTGTCTGTGACTGAAAGGGTGAGCGCTGTCTGTGACTGAAACGGTGAGCACTGTCTGTGACTGAAAGGGTGAGCGCTGTCTGTAACTGAAAGTGTGAGCGCTGTCTGTGACTGAAAGGGTGAGCGCTGTCTGTGACTGAAAGTATGAGCGCTGTCTGTGTCTGAAAGGGTGAGTGTGACTGAAAGTGTGAGCACTGTCTGTGACTGAAAGGGTGAGCGCTGTCTGTGACTGAAAGGGTGAGTGTGACTGAAAGGGTGAGCACTGTCTGTGACTGAAAGGGTGAGTGTGATTGAAAGGGTGAGCACTGTCTGTGACTGAAAGGGTGAGCGCTGTCTGTGACTGAAAGGGTGAGTGTGACTGAAAGGGTGAGCACTGTCTGTGACTGAAAGGGTGAGTGTGACTGAAAGGGTGAGCACTGTCTGTGACTGAAAGGGTGAGTGTGACTGAAAGGGTGAACACTGTCTGTGACTGAAAGGGTGAGCACTGTCTGTGACTGAAAGGGTGAGCGCTGTCTGTGACTGAAAGGGTGAGCGCTGTCTGTGACTGAAAGGGTGAGTGTGACTGAAAGGGTGAGCACTGTCTGTGACTGAAAGGGTGAGTGTGACTGAAAGGGTGAGCACTGTCTGTGACTGAAAGGGTGAGTGTGACTGAAAGGGTGAGCACTGTCTGTGACTGAAAGGGTGAGTGTGACTGAAAGGGTGAGCGCTGTCTGTGACTGAAAGTGTGAGCGCTGTCTGTGACTGAAAGTGTGAGCGCTGTCTGTGACTGAAAGGGTGAGCGCTGTCTGTGACTGAAAGGTTGAGCACTGTCTGTGACTGAAAGGGTGAGTGTGACTGAAAGGGTGAGCACTGTCTGTGACTGAAAGGGTGAGTGTGACTGAAAGGGTGAACACTGTCTGTGACTGAAAGGGTGAGAACTGTCTGTGACTGAAAGTGTGAGCGCTGTCTGTGACTGAAAGTGTGAGCACTGTCTGTGACTGATGGTGTGAGCGCTGTCTGTGACTGAAAGTGTGAGCGCTGTCTGTGACTGAAAGGTTGAACGCTGTCTGTGACTGAAAGGGTGAGTGTGACTGAAAGTGTGAGCACTGTCTGTGACTGAAAGGGTGAGCACTGTCTGTGACTGAAAGTGTGAGCACTGTCTGTGACTGAAAGTGTGAGCGCTGTCTGTGACTGAAAGTGTGAGCACTGTCTGTGACTGAAAGGGTGAGCGCTGTCTGTGACTGAAAGTGTGAGCGCTGTCTGTGACTGAAAGGGTGAGCGCTGTCTGTGACTGAAAGGGTGAGCGCTGTCTTTGACTGATGGTGTGAGCGCTGTCTGTGACTGAAAGTGTGAGCGCTGTCTTTGACTGAAAGTGTGAGCGCTGTCTGTGACTGAAAGGGTGAGCGCTGTCTGTGACTGAAAGGGTGAGCACTGTCTGTGACTGAAAGGGTGAGTGTGACTGAAAGGGTGAGCACTGTCTGTGACTGAAAGGGTGAGTGTGACTTAAAGGGTGAGCACTGTCTGTGACTGAAAGGGTGAGCACTGTCTGTGACTGAAAGGGTGAGCGCTGTCTGTGACTGAAAGTGTGAGCGCTGTCTGTGACTGAAAGTGTGAGCGCTCTCTGTGACTGAAAGTGTGAGCGCTGTCTGTGACTGAAAGGGTGAGCGCTGTCTGTGACTGAAAGGGTGAGTGTGACTGAAAGTGTGAGCGCTGTCTGTGACTAAAAGTGTGAGAGCAGTCTGTGACTGAAAGGGTGAGTGTGACTGAAAGTGTGAGCACTGTCTGTGACTGAAAGGGTGAGTGCTGTCTGTGACTGAAAGGGTGAGTGTGACTGAAAGGGTGAGCACTGTCTGTGACTGAAAGGGTGAGTGTGACTGAAAGGGTGAGCACTGTCTGTGACTGAAAGGGTGAGCACTGTCTGTGACTGAAAGTGTGAGCGCTGTCTGTGACTGAAAGTGTGAGTGTGACTAAAAGGTTGAGCACTGTCTGTGACTGAAAGGGTGAGTGTGACTGAAAGGGTGAGCGCTGTCTGTGACTGAAAGGGTGAGCGCTGTCTGTGACTGAAAGGGTGAGTGTGACTGAAAGGGTGAGCATTGTCTGTGACTGAAAGGGTGAGTGTGACTGAAAGGGTGAGCACTGTCTGTGACTGAAAGGGTGAGTGTAACTGAAAGGGTGAGCACTGTCTGTGACTGAAAGGGTGAGTGTGACTGAAAGTGTGAGCACTGTCTGTGACTGAAAGGGTTAGCGCTGTCTGTGACTGAAAGGGTGAGCACTGTCTGTGACTGAAAGGGTGAGTGTGATTGAAAGGGTGAGCACTGTCTGTGACTGAAAGGGTGAGCGCTGTCTGTGACTGAAAAGGTGAGCACTGTCTGTGACTGAAAGGGTGAGCACTGTCTGTGACTGAAAGTGTGAGCGCTGTCTGTTACTGAAAGTGTGAGCACTGTCTGTGACTGAAAGTGTGAGCACTGTCTGTGACTGAAAGTGTGAGCGCTGTCTGTGACTGAAAGTGTGAGCATTGTCTGTGACTGAAAGGGTGAGCGCTGTCTGTGACTGAAACGGTGAGCACTGTCTGTGACTGAAAGGGTGAGCGCTGTCTGTAACTGAAAGTGTGAGCGCTGTCTGTGACTGAAAGGGTGAGCGCTGTCTGTGACTGAAAGTATGAGCGCTGTCTGTGTCTGAAAGGGTGAGTGTGACTGAAAGTGTGAGCACTGTCTGTGACTGAAAGGGTGAGCGCTGTCTGTGACTGAAAGGGTGAGTGTGACTGAAAGGGTGAGCACTGTCTGTGACTGAAAGGGTGAGTGTGATTGAAAGGGTGAGCACTGTCTGTGACTGAAATTGTGAGTGTGACTGAAAGGGTGAGCACAGTCTGTGACTGAAAGTGTGAGTATGACTGAAATTTTGAGCACTGTCTGTGACTGAAAGGGTGAGCACTGTCTGTGACTGAATGTGTGAGCACTGTCTGTGACTGAAAGTGTGAGCACTGTCTGTGACTGAAAGTGTGAGCGCTGTCTGTGACTGAAAGTGTGAGCGCTGTCTGTGACTGAAAGGGTGAGCGCTGTCTGTGACTGAAAGTGTGAGCGCTGTCTGTGACTGAAAGGGTGAGCGCTGTCTGTGACTGAAAGGGTGAGCGCTGTCTGTGACTGAAAGGGTGAGCACTGTCTGTGACTGAAAGGGTGAGTATGACTGAAAGGGTGAGCACTGTCTGTGACTGAAAGGGTGAGTGTGACTGAAAGGGTGAACACTGTCTGACTGAAAGGGTGAGCACTGTCTGTGACTGAAAGTGTGAGCGCTGTCTGTGACTGAAAGTGTGAGCACTGTCTGTGACTGAAAGGGTGAGCGCTGTCTGTGACTGATGGTGTGAGCGCTGTCTGTGACTGAAAGTGTGAGCGCTGTCTGTGACTGAAAATGTGAGCGCTGTCTGTGACTGAAAGGTTGAGCGCTGTCTGTGACTGAAAGGGTGAGTGTGACTGAAAGTGTGAGCACTGTCTGTGATTGAAAGGGTGAGCACTGTCTGTGACTGAAAGTGTGAGCACTGTCTGTGACTGAAAGTGTGAGCGCTGTCTGTGACTGAAAGTGTGAGCGCTGTCTGTGACTGAAAGGGTGAGCGCTGTCTGTGACTGAAAGTGTGAGCGCTGTCTGTGACTGAAAGGGTGAGCGCTGTCTGTGACTGAAAGGGTGAGCGCTGTCTGTGACTGATGGTGTGAGCGCTGTCTTTGACTGAAAGTGTGAGCGCTGTCTGTGACTGAAAGTGTGAGCGCTGTCTGTGACTGAAAGTTTGAGCGCTGTCTGTGACTGAAAGGGTGAGTGTGACTGAAAGGGTGAGCACTATCTGTGACTGAAAGGGTGAGTGTGATTGAAAGGGTGAGCACTGTCTGTGACTGAAAGGGTGAGTGTGACTGAAAGGGTGAGCACTGTCTGTGACTGAAAGGGTGAGTGTGACTGAAAGTGTGAGCACTGTCTGTGACTGAAAGGGTGAGCGCTGTCTGTGACTGAAAGGGTGAGTGTGACTGAAATGGTGAGCACTATCTGTGACTGAAAGGGTGAGTGTGATTGAAAGGGTGAGCACTGTCTGTGACTGAAAGGGTGAGTGTGACTGAAAGTGTGAGCACTGTCTGTGACTGAAAGGGTGAGTCTGACTGAAAGGGTGAGCACTGTCTGTGACAGAAAGGGTGAGTGTGACTGAAAGTTTGATCACTGTCTGTGACTGAAAGGGTGAGCGCTGTCTGTGACTGAAAGGGTGAGTGTGACTGAAAGGGTGAGCACTGTCTGTGACTGAAAGGGTGAGTGTGACTGAAAGGGTGAGCACTGTCTGTGACTGAAAGGGTGAGCGCTGTCTGTGACTGAAAGGGTGAGCGCTGTCTGTGACTGAAAGTGTTTGCGCTGTCTGTGACTGAAAGGGTGAGCGCTGTCTGTGACTGAAAGGGTGAGTGTCACTGAAAGGGTGAGCACTGTCTGTGACTGAAAGGGTGAGTGTGACTGAAAGGGTGAGCACTGTCTGTGACTGAAAGGGTGAGTGTGACTGAAAGGGTGAGCGCTGTCTGTGATTGAAAGGGTGAGCGCTGTCTGTGACTGAAAGGGTGAGCGCTGTCTGTGACTGAAAGGGTGTTTGTGACTGAAAGGGTGAGCACTGTCTGTGACTGAAAGGGTGAGTGTGACTGAAAGGGTGAGCACTGTCTGTGACTGAAAGGGTGAGTGTGACTGAAAGGGTGAGCACTGTCTGTGACTGAAAGGGTGAGTGTGACTGAAAGGGTGAGCGCTGTCTGTGACTGAAAGTGTGAGCGCTGTCTGTGACTGAAAGTGTGAGCGCTGTCTGTGACTGAAAGGGGGAGCGCTGTCTGTGACTGAAAGGTTGAGCACTGTCTGTGACTGAAAGGGTGAGTGTGACTGAAAGGGTGAGCACTGTCTGTGACTGAAAGGGTGAGTGTGACTGAAAGGGTGAACACTGTCTGTGACTGAAAGGGTGAGCACTGTCTGTGACTGAAAGTGTGAGCGCTGTCTGTGACTGAAAGTGTAAGCACTGTCTGTGACTGATGGTGTGAGCGCTGTCTGTGACTGAAAGTGTGAGCGCTGTCTGTGACTGAAAGGTTGAACGCTGTCTGTGACTGAAAGGGTGAGTGTGACTGAAAGTGTGAGCACTGTCTGTGACTGAAAGGGTGAGCACTGTCTGTGACTGAAAGTGTGAGCACTGTCTGTGACTGAAAGTGTGAGCACTGTCTGTGACTGAAAGTGTGAGCGCTGTCTGTGACTGAAAGTGTGAGCGCTGTCTGTGACTGAAAGGGTGAGCGCTGTCTGTGACTGAAAGTGTGAGCGCTGTCTGTGACTGAAAGGGTGAGCGCTGTCTGTGACTGTAAGGGTGAGCGCTGTCTGTGACTGATGGTGTGAGCGCTGTCTGTGACTGAAAGTGTGAGCGCTGTCTTTGACTGAAAGGGTGAGCGCTGTCTGTGACTGAAAGGGTGAGCACTGTCTGTGACTGAAAGGGTGAGTGTGACTGAAAGGGTGAGCACTGTCTGTGACTGAAAGGGTGAGTGTGACTGAAAGGGTGAGCACTGTCTGTGACTGAAACGGTGAGCACTGTCTGTGACTGAAAGGGTGAGCGCTGTCTGTGACTGAAAGGGTGAGCGCTGTCTGTGACTGAAAGGGTGAGTGTGACTGAAAGGGTGAGCACTGTCTGTGACTGAAAGGGTGAGCACTGTCTGTGACTGAAAGGGTGAGCACTGTCTGTGACTGAAAGTGTGAGTGCTGTCTGTGACTGAAGGGGTGAGCGCTGTCTGTGACTTAAAGTGTGAGCGCTGTCTGTGACTGAAAGGGTGAGCGCTGTCTGTGACTGAAAGGGTGAGCACTTTCTGTGACTGAAAGGGTGAGCGCTGTCTGTGACTGAAAGTATGAGCGCTGTCTGTGTCTGAAACGGTGAGTGTGACTGAAAGTGTTAGCACTGTCTGTGACTGAAAGGGTGAGCGCTGTCTGTGACTGAAAGGGTGAGTGTGACTGAAAGGGTGAGCACTGTCTGTGACTGAAAGGGTGAGTGTGATTGAAAGGGTGAGTGTGACTGAAAGGGTGAGTGTGACTGAAAGGGTGAGCACTGTCTGTGACTGAAATTGTGAGTGTGACTGAAAGGGTGAGCACAGTCTGTGACTGAAAGTGTGAGTATGACTGAAATTTTGAGCACTGTCTGTGACTGAAAGGGTGAGCACTGTCTGTGACTGAAAGTTTGAGCACTGTCTGTGACTGAAAGTGTGAGCACTGTCTGTGACTGAAAGTGTGAGCGCTGTCTGTGACTGAAAGTGTGAGCGCTGTCTGTGACTGAAAGGGTGAGCGGTGTCTGTGACTGAAAGTGTGAGCGCTGTCTGTGACTGAAAGGGTGAGCGCTGTCTGTGACTGAAAGGGTGAGCGCTGTCTGTGACTGAAAGCGTGAGCACTGTCTGTGACTGAAAGGGTGAGTATGACTGAAAGGGTGAGCACTGTCTGTGACTGAAAGGGTGAGTGTGACTGAAAGGGTGAACACTTTCTGACTGAAAGGGTGAGCACTGTCTGTGACTGAAAGTGTGACCGCTGTCTGTGACTGAAAGTGTGAGCACTGTCTGTGACTGAAAGGGTGAGCGCTGTCTGTGACTGATGGTGTGAGCGCTGTCTGTGACTGAAAGTGTGAGCGCTGTCTGTGACTGAAAGTGTGAGCGCTGTCTGTGACTGAAAGGTTGAGCACTGTCTGTGACTGAAAGGGTGAGTGTGACTGAAAGTGTGAGCACTGTCTGTGACTGAAAGGGTGAGCACTGTCTGTGACTGAAAGTGTGAGCACTGTCTGTGACTGAAAGTGTGAGCGCTGTCTGTGACTGAAAGTGTGAGCGCTGTCTGTGACTGAAAGGGTGAGCGCTGTCTGTGACTGAAAGTGTGAGCGCTGTCTGTGACTGAAAGGTTGAGCACTGTCTGTGACTGAAAGGGTGAGTGTGACTGAAAGGGTGAGCACTGTCTGTGACTGAAAGGGTGAGTGTGACTGAAAGGGTGAGCACTGTCTGTGACTGAAAGGGTGAGCACTGTCTGTGACTGAAAGTGTGAGCGCTGTCTGTGACTGAAAGTGTGAGCACTGTCTGTGACTGATGGTGTGAGCGCTGTCTGTGACTGAAAGTGTGAGCGATGTCTGTGACTGAAAGGTTGAACGCTGTCTGTGACTGAAAGGGTGAGTGTGACTGAAAGTGTGAGCACTGTCTGTGACTGAAAGGGTGAGCACTGTCTGTGACTGAAAGTGTGAGCACTGTCTGTGACTGAAAGTGTGAGCACTGTCTGTGACTGAAAGTGTGAGCGCTGTCTGTGACTGAAAGGGTGAGCGCTGTCTGTGACTGAAAGGGTGAGCGCTGTCTGTGACTGAAAGTGTGAGCGCTGTCTGTGACTGAAAGGGTGAGCGCTGTCTGTGACTGTAAGGGTGAGCGCTGTCTGTGACTGATGGTGTGAGCGCTGTCTGTGACTGAAAGTGTGAGCGCTGTCTTTGACTGAAAGGGTGAGCGCTGTCTGTGACTGAAAGGGTGAGCACTGTCTGTGACTGAAAGGGTGAGTGTGACTGAAAGGGTGAGCACTGTCTGTGACTGAAAGGGTGAGTGTGACTGAAAGGGTGAGCACTGTCTGTGACTGAAACGGTGAGCACTGTCTGTGACTGAAAGGGTGAGCGCTGTCTGTGACTGAAAGGGTGAGCGCTGTCTGTGACTGAAAGGGTGAGTGTGACTGAAAGGGTGAGCACTGTCTGTGACTGAAAGGGTGAGCACTGTCTGTGACTGAAAGGGTGAGCGCTGTCTGTGACTGAAAGTGTGAGTGCTGTCTGTGACTGAAGGGGTGAGCGCTGTCTGTGACTTAAAGTGTGAGCGCTGTCTGTGACTGAAAGGGTGAGCGCTGTCTGTGACTGAAAGGGTGAGCACTTTCTGTGACTGAAAGGGTGAGCGCTGTCTGTGACTGAAAGTATGAGCGCTGTCTGTGTCTGAAACGGTGAGTGTGACTGAAAGTGTTAGCACTGTCTGTGACTGAAAGGGTGAGCGCTGTCTGTGACTGAAAGGGTGAGTGTGACTGAAAGGGTGAGCACTGTCTGTGACTGAAAGGGTGAGTGTGATTGAAAGGGTGAGTGTGACTGAAAGGGTGAGTGTGACTGAAAGGGTGAGCACTGTCTGTGACTGAAATTGTGAGTGTGACTGAAAGGGTGAGCACAGTCTGTGACTGAAAGTGTGAGTATGACTGAAATTTTGAGCACTGTCTGTGACTGAAAGGGTGAGTGTGATTGAAACGGTGAGCACTGTCTGTGACTGAAAGGGTGAGCGCTGTCTGTGACTGAAAAGGTGAGCACTGTCTGTGACTGAAAGGGTGAGCACTGTCTGTGACTGAAAGTGTGAGCGCTGTCTGTTACTGAAAGTGTGAGCACTGTCTGTGACTGAAAGTGTGAGCACTGTCTGTGACTGAAAGTGTGAGCGCTGTCTGTGACTGAAAGTGTGAGCATTGTCTGTGACTGAAAGGGTGAGCGCTGTCTGTGACTGAAACGGTGAGCACTGTCTGTGACTGAAAGGGTGAGCGCTGTCTGTGACTGAAAGTGTGAGCGCTGTCTGTGACTGAAAGGGTGAGCGCTGTCTGTGACTGAAAGTATGAGCGCTGTCTGTGTCTGAAAGGGTGAGTGTGACTGAAAGTGTGAGCACTGTCTGTGACTGAAAGGGTGAGCGCTGTCTGTGACTGAAAGGGTGAGTGTGACTGAAAGGGTGAGCACTGTCTGTGACTGAAAGGGTGAGTGTGATTGAAAGGGTGAGTGTGACTGAAAGGGTGAGTGTGACTGAAAGGGTGAGCACTGTCTGTGACTGAAATTGTGAGTGTGACTGAAAGGGTGAGCACAGTCTGTGACTGAAAGTGTGAGTATGACTGAAATTTTGAGCACTGTCTGTGACTGAAAGGGTGAGCACTGTCTGTGACTGAATGTGTGAGCACTGTCTGTGACTGAAAGTGTGAGCACTGTCTGTGACTGAAAGTGTGAGCGCTGTCTGTGACTGAAAGTGTGAGCGCTGTCTGTGACTGAAAGGGTGAGCGCTGTCTGTGACTGAAAGTGTGAGCGCTGTCTGTGACTGAAAGGGTGAGCGCTGTCTGTGACTGAAAGGGTGAGCGCTGTCTGTGACTGAAAGGGTGAGCACTGTCTGTGACTGAAAGGGTGAGTATGACTGAAAGGGTGAGCACTGTCTGTGACTGAAAGGGTGAGTGTGACTGAAAGGGTGAACACTGTCTGACTGAAAGGGTGAGCACTGTCTGTGACTGAAAGTGTGAGCGCTGTCTGTGACTGAAAGTGTGAGCACTGTCTGTGACTGAAAGGGTGAGCGCTGTCTGTGACTGATGGTGTGAGCGCTGTCTGTGACTGAAAGTGTGAGCGCTGTCTGTGACTGAAAATGTGAGCGCTGTCTGTGACTGAAAGGTTGAGCGCTGTCTGTGACTGAAAGGGTGAGTGTGACTGAAAGTGTGAGCACTGTCTGTGATTGAAAGGGTGAGCACTGTCTGTGACTGAAAGTGTGAGCACTGTCTGTGACTGAAAGTGTGAGCGCTGTCTGTGACTGAAAGTGTGAGCGCTGTCTGTGACTGAAAGGGTGAGCGCTGTCTGTGACTGAAAGTGTGAGCGCTGTATGTGACTGAAAGGGTGAGCGCTGTCTGTGACTGAAAGGGTGAGCGCTGTCTGTGACTGATGGTGTGAGCGCTGTCTTTGACTGAAAGTGTGAGCGCTGTCTGTGACTGAAAGTGTGAGCGCTGTCTGTGACTGAAAGTTTGAGCGCTGTCTGTGACTGAAAGGGTGAGTGTGATTGAAAGGGTGAGCACTGTCTGTGACTGAAAGGGTGAGTGTGACTGAAAGGGTGAGCACTGTCTGTGACTGAAAGGGTGAGTGTGACTGAAAGTGTGAGCACTGTCTGTGACTGAAAGGGTGAGCGCTGTCTGTGACTGAAAGGGTGAGTGTGACTGAAATGGTGAGCACTATCTGTGACTGAAAGGGTGAGTGTGATTGAAAGGGTGAGCACTGTCTGTGACTGAAAGGGTGAGTGTGACTGAAAGTGTGAGCACTGTCTGTGACTGAAAGGGTGAGTCTGACTGAAAGGGTGAGCACTGTCTGTGACAGAAAGGGTGAGTGTGACTGAAAGTTTGATCACTGTCTGTGACTGAAAGGGTGAGCGCTGTCTGTGACTGAAAGGGTGAGTGTGACTGAAAGGGTGAGCACTGTCTGTGACTGAAAGGGTGAGTGTGACTGAAAGGGTGAGCACTGTCTGTGACTGAAAGGGTGAGCGCTGTCTGTGACTGAAAGGGTGAGCGCTGTCTGTGACTGAAAGTGTTTGCGCTGTCTGTGACTGAAAGGGTGAGCGCTGTCTGTGACTGAAAGGGTGAGTGTGACTGAAAGGGTGAGCACTGTCTGTGACTGAAAGGGTGAGTGTGACTGAAAGGGTGAGCACTGTCTGTGACTGAAAGGGTGAGTGTGACTGAAAGGGTGAGCGCTGTCTGTGATTGAAAGGGTGAGCGCTGTCTGTGACTGAAAGGGTGAGCGCTGTCTGTGACTGAAAGGGTGTTTGTGACTGAAAGGGTGAGCACTGTCTGTGACTGAATGGGTGAGTGTGACTGAAAGGGTGAGCACTGTCTGTGACTGAAAGGGTGAGTGTGACTGAAAGGGTGAGCACTGTCTGTGACTGAAAGGGTGAGTGTGACTGAAAGGGTGAGCGCTGTCTGTGACTGAAAGTGTGAGCGCTGTCTGTGACTGAAAGTGTGAGCGCTGTCTGTGACTGAAAGGGGGAGCGCTGTCTGTGACTGAAAGGTTGAGCACTGTCTGTGACTGAAAGGGTGAGTGTGACTGAAAGGGTGAGCACTGTCTGTGACTGAAAGGGTGAGTGTGACTGAAAGGGTGAACACTGTCTGTGACTGAAAGGGTGAGCACTGTCTGTGACTGAAAGTGTGAGCGCTGTCTGTGACTGAAAGTGTGAGCACTGTCTGTGACTGATGGTGTGAGCGCTGTCTGTGACTGAAAGTGTGAGCGCTGTCTGTTACTGAAAGGTTGAACGCTGTCTGTGACTGAAAGGGTGAGTGTGACTGAAAGTGTGAGCACTGTCTGTGACTGAAAGGGTGAGCACTGTCTGTGACTGAAAGTGTGAGCACTGTCTGTGACTGAAAGTGTGAGCGCTGTCTGTGACTGAAAGTGTGAGCGCTGTCTGTGACTGAAAGGGTGAGCGCTGTCTGTGACTGAAAGTGTGAGCGCTGTCTGTGACTGAAAGGGTGAGCGCTGTCTGTGACTGTAAGGGTGAGCGCTGTCTGTGACTGATGGTGTGAGCGCTGTCTGTGACTGAAAGTGTGAGCGCTGTCTTTGACTGAAAGGGTGAGCGCTGTCTGTGACTGAAAGGGTGAGCACTGTCTGTGACTGAAAGGGTGAGTGTGACTGAAAGGGTGAGCACTGTCTGTGACTGAAAGGGTGAGTGTGACTGAAAGGGTGAGCACTGTCTGTGACTGAAACGGTGAGCACTGTCTGTGACTGAAAGGGTGAGCGCTGTCTGTGACTGAAAGGGTGAGCGCTGTCTGTGACTGAAAGGGTGAGTGTGACTGAAAGGGTGAGCACTGTCTGTGACTGAAAGGGTGAGCACTGTCTGTGACTGAAAGGGTGAGCGCTGTCTGTGACTGAAAGTGTGAGTGCTGTCTGTGACTGAAGGGGTGAGCGCTGTCTGTGACTTAAAGTGTGAGCGCTGTCTGTGACTGAAAGGGTGAGCGCTGTCTGTGACTGAAAGGGTGAGCACTTTCTGTGACTGAAAGGGTGAGCGCTGTCTGTGACTGAAAGTATGAGCGCTGTCTGTGTCTGAAACGGTGAGTGTGACTGAAAGGGTGAGCGCTGTCTGTGACTGAAAGGGTGAGTGTGACTGAAAGGGTGAGCACTGTCTGTGACTGAAAGGGTGAGTGTGATTGAAAGGGTGAGTGTGACTGAAAGGGTGAGTGTGACTGAAAGGGTGAGCACTGTCTGTGACTGAAATTGTGAGTGTGACTGAAAGGGTGAGCACAGTCTGTGACTGAAAGTGTGAGTATGACTGAAATTTTGAGCACTGTCTGTGACTGAAAGGGTGAGCACTGTCTGTGACTGAAAGTGTGAGCACTGTCTGTGACTGAAAGTGTGAGCACTATCTGTGACTGAAAGTGTGAGCGCTGTCTGTGACTGAAAGTGTGAGCGCTGTCTGTGACTGAAAGGGTGAGCGGTGTCTGTGACTGAAAGTGTGAGCGCTGTCTGTGACTGAAAGGGTGAGCGCTGTCTGTGACTGAAAGGGTGAGCGCTGTCTGTGACTGAAAGGGTGAGCACTGTCTGTGACTGAAAGGGTGAGTATGACTGAAAGGGTGAGCACTGTCTGTGACTGAAAGGGTGAGTGTGACTGAAAGGGTGAACACTTTCTGACTGAAAGGGTGAGCACTGTCTGTGACTGAAAGTGTGACCGCTGTCTGTGACTGAAAGTGTGAGCACTGTCTGTGACTGAAAGGGTGAGCGCTGTCTGTGACTGATGGTGTGAGCGCTGTCTGTGACTGAAAGTGTGAGCGCTGTCTGTGACTGAAAGTGTGAGCGCTGTCTGTGACTGAAAGGTTGAGCACTGTCTGTGACTGAAAGGGTGAGTGTGACTGAAAGTGTGAGCACTGTCTGTGACTGAAAGGGTGAGCACTGTCTGTGACTGAAAGTGTGAGCACTGTCTGTGACTGAAAGTGTGAGCGCTGTCTGTGACTGAAAGTGTGAGCGCTGTCTGTGACTGAAAGGGTGAGCGCTGTCTGTGACTGAAAGTGTGAGCGCTGTCTGTGACTGAAAGGTTGAGCACTGTCTGTGACTGAAAGGGTGAGTGTGACTGAAAGGGTGAGCACTGTCTGTGACTGAAAGGGTGAGTGTGACTGAAAGGGTGAGCACTGTCTGTGACTGAAAGGGTGAGTGTGACTGAAAGGGTGAGCGCTGTCTGTGACTGAAAGTGTGAGCGCTGTCTGTGACTGAAAGTGTGAGCGCTGTCTGTGACTGAAAGGGGGAGCGCTGTCTGTGACTGAAAGGTTGAGCACTGTCTGTGACTGAAAGGGTGAGTGTGACTGAAAGGGTGAGCACTGTCTGTGACTGAAAGGGTGAGTGTGACTGAAAGGGTGAACACTGTCTGTGACTGAAAGGGTGAGCACTGTCTGTGACTGAAAGTGTGAGCGCTGTCTGTGACTGAAAGTGTGAGCACTGTCTGTGACTGATGGTGTGAGCGCTGTCTGTGACTGAAAGTGTGAGCGCTGTCTGTGACTGAAAGGTTGAACGCTGTCTGTGACTGAAAGGGTGAGTGTGACTGAAAGTGTGAGCACTGTCTGTGACTGAAAGTGTGAGCACTGTCTGTGACTGAAAGTGTGAGCACTGTCTGTGACTGAAAGTGTGAGCGCTGTCTGTGACTGAAAGTGTGAGCGCTGTCTGTGACTGAAAGGGTGAGCGCTGTCTGTGACTGAAAGTGTGAGCGCTGTCTGTGACTGAAAGGGTGAGCGCTGTCTGTGACTGTAAGGGTGAGCGCTGTCTGTGACTGATGGTGTGAGCGCTGTCTGTGACTGAAAGTGTGAGCGCTGTCTTTGACTGAAAGGGTGAGCGCTGTCTGTGACTGAAAGGGTGAGCACTGTCTGTGACTGAAAGGGTGAGTGTGACTGAAAGGGTGAGCACTGTCTGTGACTGAAAGGGTGAGTGTGACTGAAAGGGTGAGCACTGTCTGTGACTGAAACGGTGAGCACTGTCTGTGACTGAAAGGGTGAGCGCTGTCTGTGACTGAAAGGGTGAGCGCTGTCTGTGACTGAAAGGGTGAGTGTGACTGAAAGGGTGAGCACTGTCTGTGACTGAAAGGGTGAGCACTGTCTGTGACTGAAAGGGTGAGCGCTGTCTGTGACTGAAAGTGTGAGTGCTGTCTGTGACTGAAGGGGTGAGCGCTGTCTGTGACTTAAAGTGTGAGCGCTGTCTGTGACTGAAAGGGTGAGCGCTGTCTGTGACTGAAAGGGTGAGCACTTTCTGTGACTGAAAGGGTGAGCGCTGTCTGTGACTGAAAGTATGAGCGCTGTCTGTGTCTGAAACGGTGAGTGTGACTGAAAGTGTTAGCACTGTCTGTGACTGAAAGGGTGAGCGCTGTCTGTGACTGAAAGGGTGAGTGTGACTGAAAGGGTGAGCACTGTCTGTGACTGAAAGGGTGAGTGTGATTGAAAGGGTGAGTGTGACTGAAAGGGTGAGTGTGACTGAAAGGGTGAGCACTGTCTGTGACTGAAATTGTGAGTGTGACTGAAAGGGTGAGCACAGTCTGTGACTGAAAGTGTGAGTATGACTGAAATTTTGAGCACTGTCTGTGACTGAAAGGGTGAGCACTGTCTGTGACTGAAAGTGTGAGCACTGTCTGTGACTGAAAGTGTGAGCGCTGTCTGTGACTGAAAGTGTGAGCGCTGTCTGTGACTGAAAGGGTGAGCGGTGTCTGTGACTGAAAGTGTGAGCGCTGTCTGTGACTGAAAGGGTGAGCGCTGTCTGTGACTGAAAGGGTGAGCGCTGTCTGTGACTGAAAGGGTGAGCACTGTCTGTGACTGAAAGGGTGAGTATGACTGAAAGGGTGAGCACTGTCTGTGACTGAAAGGGTGAGTGTGACTGAAAGGGTGAACACTTTCTGACTGAAAGGGTGAGCACTGTCTGTGACTGAAAGTGTGACCGCTGTCTGTGACTGAAAGTGTGAGCACTGTCTGTGACTGAAAGGGTGAGCGCTGTCTGTGACTGATGGTGTGAGCGCTGTCTGTGACTGAAAGTGTGAGCGCTGTCTGTGACTGAAAGTGTGAGCGCTGTCTGTGACTGAAAGGTTGAGCACTGTCTGTGACTGAAAGGGTGAGTGTGACTGAAAGTGTGAGCACTGTCTGTGACTGAAAGGGTGAGCACTGTCTGTGACTGAAAGTGTGAGCACTGTCTGTGACTGAAAGTGTGAGCGCTGTCTGTGACTGAAAGTGTGAGCGCTGTCTGTGACTGAAAGGGTGAGCGCTGTCTGTGACTGAAAGGGTGAGCGCTGTCTGTGACTGAAAGGGTGAGCGCTGTCTGTGACTGATGGTGTGAGCGCTGTCTTTGACTGAAAGTGTGAGCGCTGTCTGTGACTGAAAGTGTGAGCGCTGTCTGTGACTGAAAGGGTGAGTGTGACTGAAAGGGTGAGCACTATCTGTGACTGAAAGGGTGAGTGTGATTGAAAGGGTGAGCACTGTCTGTGACTGAAAGGGTGAGTGTGACTGAAAGGGTGAGCACTGTCTGTGACTGAAAGGGTGAGTGTGACTGAAAGTGTGAGCGCTGTCTGTGACTGAAAGGGTGAGCGCTGTCTGTGACTGAAAGGGTGAGTGTGACTGAAAGGGTGAGCACTATCTGTGACTGAAAGGGTGAGTGTGATTGAAAGGGTGAGCACTGTCTGTGACTGAAAGGGTGAGTGTGACTGAAAGTGTGAGCACTGTCTGTGACTGAAAGGGTGAGTGTGACTGAAAGGGTGAGCACTGTCTGTGACAGAAAGGGTGAGTGTGACTGAAAGTTTGATCACTGTCTGTGACTGAAAGGGTGAGCGCTGTCTGTGACTGAAAGGGTGAGTGTGACTGAAAGGGTGAGCACTGTCTATGACTGAAAGGGTGAGTGTGATTGAAAGGGTGAGCACTGTCTGTGACTGAAAGGGTGAATGTGACTGAAAGGGTGAGCACTGTCTGTGACTGAAAGGGTGAGTGTGACTGAAAGGGTGAGCACTGTCTGTGACTGAAAGGGTGAGCGCTGTCTGTGACTTAAAGTGTTTGCGCTGTCTGTGACTGAAAGGGTGAGCGCTGTCTGTGACTGAAAGGGTGAGTGTGACTGAAAGGGTGAGCACTGTCTGTGACTGAAAGGGTGAGTGTGACTGAAAGGGTGAGCACTGTCTGTGACTGAAAGGGTGAGTGTGACTGAAAGGGTGAGCGCTGTCTGTGATTGAAAGGGTGAGCGCTGTCTGTGACTGAAAGGGTGAGCGCTGTCTGTGACTGAAAGGGTGAGTGTGACTGAAAGGGTGAGCACTGTCTGTGACTGAAAGGGTGAGTGTGACTGAAAGGGTGAGCACTGTCTGTGACTGAAAGGGTGAGTGTGACTGAAAGGGTGAGCACTGTCTGTGACTGAAAGGGTGAGTGTGACTGAAAGGGTGAGCACTGTCTGTGACTGAAAGGGTGAGTGTGACTGAAAGGGTGAGCGCTGTCTGTGACTGAAAGGGTGAGCTCTGTCTGTGACTGAAAGGGTGAGTGTGACTGAAAGGGTGAGCACTGTCTGTGACTGAAAGGGTGAGTGTGACTGAAAGGGTGAGCACTGTCTGTGACTGAAAGGGTGAGTGTGACTGAAAGGGTGAGCGCTGTCTGTGATTGAAAGGGTGAGCGCTGTCTGTGACTGAAAGGGTGAGCGCTGTCTGTGACTGAAAGGGTGAGTGTGACTGAAAGGGTGAGCACTGTCTGTGACTGAAAGGGTGAGTGTGACTGAAAGGGTGAGCACTGTCTGTGACTGAAAGGGTGAGTGTGACTGAAAGGGTGAGCACTGTCTGTGACTGAAAGGGTGAGTGTGACTGAAAGGGTGAGCGCTGTCTGTGACTGAAAGTGTGAGCGCTGTCTGTGACTGAAAGTGTGAGCGCTGTCTGTGACTGAAAGGGTGAGCGCTGTCTGTGACTGAAAGGTTGAGCACTGTCTGTGACTGAAAGGGTGAGTGTGACTGAAAGGGTGAGCACTGTCTGTGACTGAAAGGGTGAGTGTGACTGAAATGGTGAACACTGTCTGTGACTGAAAGGGTGAGCACTGTCTGTGACTGAAAGTGTGAGCGCTGTCTGTGACTGAAAGTGTGAGCACTGTCTGTGACTGATAGTGTGAGCGCTGTCTGTGACTGAAAGTGTGAGCGCTGTCTGTGACTGAAAGGTTGAACGCTGTCTGTGACTTAAAGGGTGAGTGTGACTGAAAGTGTGAGCACTGTCTGTGACTTAAATGGTGAGCACTGTCTGTGACTTAAAGGGTGAGCACTGTCTGTGACTGAAAGTGTGAGCACTGTCTGTGACTGAAAGTGTGAGCACTGTCTGTGACTGAAAGTGTGAGCGCTGTCTGTGACTGAAAGGGTGAGCGCTGTCTGTGACTGAAAGGGTGAGCGCTGTCTGTGACTGAAAGGGTGAGCGCTGTCTGTGACTGTAAGGGTGAGCGCTGTCTGTGACTGATGGTGTGAGCGCTGTCTGTGACTGAAAGTGTGAGCGCTGTCTTTGACTGAAAGTGTGAGCGCTGTCTGTGACTGAAAGGGTGAGCGCTGTCTGTGACTGAAAGGGTGAGCACTGTCTGTGACTGAAAGGGTGAGTGTGACTGAAAGGGTGAGCACTGTCTGTGACTGAAAGGGTGAGTGTTACTGAAAGGGTGAGCACTGTCTGTGACTGAAAGGGTGAGCACTGTCTGTGACTGAAAGGGTGAGCGCTGTCTGTGACTGAAAGTGTGAGCGCTGTCTGTGACTTAAAGGGTGAGCGCTCTCTGTGACTGAAAGTGTGAGCGCTGTCTGTGACTGAAAGGGTGAGCGCTGTCTGTGACTGAAAGGGTGAGTGCTGTCTGTGACTAAAAGTGTGAGAGCAGTCTGTGACTGAAAGGGTGAGTGTGACTGAAAGTGTTAGCACTGTCTGTGACTGAAAGGGTGAGTGCTGTCTGTGACTGAAAGGGTGAGTGTGACTGAAAGGGTGAGCACTGTCTGTGACTGAAAGGGTGAGTGTGACTGAAAGGGTGAGCACTGTCTGTGACTGAAAGGGTGAGTGTGACTGAAAGGGTGAGCACTGTCTGTGACTGAAAGGGTGAGTGTGACTGAAAGGGTGAGCGCTGTCTGTGACTGAAAGTGTGAGCGCTGTCTGTGACTGAAAGTGTGAGCGCTGTCTGTGACTGAAAGGGTGAGCGCTGTCTGTGACTGAAAGGTTGAGCACTGTCTGTGACTGAAAGGGTGAGTGTGACTGAAAGGGTGAGCACTGTCTGTGACTGAAAGGGTGAGTGTGACTGAAAGGGTGAACACTGTCTGTGACTGAAAGGGTGAGCACTGTCTGTGACTGAAAGGGTGAGCGCTGTCTGTGACTGAAAGGGTGAGCGCTGTCTGTGACTGAAAGGGTGAGTGTGACTGAAAGGGTGAGCACTGTCTGTGACTGAAAGGGTGAGTGTGACTGAAAGGGTGAGCACTGTCTGTGACTGAAAGGGTGAGTGTGACTGAAAGGGTGAGCACTGTCTGTGACTGAAAGGGTGAGTGTGACTGAAAGGGTGAGCGCTGTCTGTGACTGAAAGTGTGAGCGCTGTCTGTGACTGAAAGTGTGAGCGCTGTCTGTGACTGAAAGGGTGAGCGCTGTCTGTGACTGAAAGGTTGAGCACTGTCTGTGACTGAAAGGGTGAGTGTGACTGAAAGGGTGAGCACTGTCTGTGACTGAAAGGGTGAGTGTGACTGAAAGGGTGAGTGTGACTGAAAGTGTGAGCACTGTCTGTGACTGAAAGTGTGAGCGCTGTCTGTGACTGAAAGTGTGAGCGCTGTCTGTGACTGAAAGGTTGAGCGCTGTCTGTGACTGAAAGTGTGAGCGCTGTCTGTGACTGAAAGGGTGAGCGCTGTCTGTGACTGAAAGGGTGAGCGCTGTCTGTGACTGATGGTGTGAGCGCTGTCTTTGACTGAAAGTGTGAGCGCTGTCTGTGACTGAAAGTGTGAGCGCTGTCTGTGACTGAAAGGGTGAGCACTGTCTGTGACTGAAAGGGTGAGTGTGACTGAAAGGGTGAGCACTATCTGTGACTGAAAGGGTGAGTGTGATTGAAAGGGTGAGCACTGTCTGTGACTGAAAGGGTGAGTGTGACTGAAAGTGTGAGCACTGTCTGTGACTGAAAGGGTGAGTGTGACTGAAAGGGTGAGCACTATCTGTGACTGAAAGGGTGAGTGTGATTGAAAGGGTGAGCACTGTCTGTGACTGAAAGGGTGAGTGTGACTGAAAGTGTGAGCACTGTCTGTGACTGAAAGGGTGAGTGTGACTGAAAGGGTGAGCACTGTCTGTGACAGAAAGGGTGAGTGTGACTGAAAGTTTGATCACTGTCTGTGACTGAAAGGGTGAGCGCTGTCTGTGACTGAAAGGGTGAGTGTGACTGAAAGGGTGAGCACTGTCTGTGACTGAAAGGGTGAGTGTGATTGAAAGGGTGAGCACTGTCTGTGACTGAAAGGGTGAGCGCTGTCTGTTACTGAAAGGGTGAGTGTGACTGAAAGGGTGAGCACTGTCTGTGACTGAAAGGGTGAGTGTGACTGAAAGGGTGAGCACTGTCTGTGACTGAAAGGGTGAGTGTGACTGAAAGGGTGAGCGCTGTCTGTGATTGAAAGGGTGAGCGCTGTCTGTGACTGAAAGGGTGAGCGCTGTCTGTGACTGAAAGGGTGTTTGTGACTGAAAGGGTGAGCACTGTCTGTGACTGAAAGGGTGAGTGTGACTGAAAGGGTGAGCACTGTCTGTGACTGAAAGGGTGAGTGTGACTGAAAGGGTGAGCACTGTCTGTGACTGAAAGGGTGAGTGTGACTGAAAGGGTGAGCGCTGTCTGTGACTGAAAGTGTGAGCGCTGTCTGTGACTGAAAGTGTGAGCGCTGTCTGTGACTGAAAGGGTGAGCGCTGTCTGTGACTGAAAGGTTGAGCACTGTCTGTGACTGAAAGGGTGAGTGTGACTGAAAGGGTGAGCACTGTCTGTGACTGAAAGGGTGAGTGTGACTGAAAGGGTGAACACTGTCTGTGACTGAAAGGGTGAGCACTGTCTGTGACTGAAAGGGTGAGCGCTGTCTGTGACTGAAAGGGTGAGCGCTGTCTGTGACTGAAAGGGTGAGTGTGACTGAAAGGGTGAGCACTGTCTGTGACTGAAAGGGTGAGTGTGACTGAAAGGGTGAGCACTGTCTGTGACTGAAAGGGTGAGTGTGACTGAAAGGGTGAGCGCTGTCTGTGACTGAAAGTGTGAGCGCTGTCTGTGACTGAAAGTGTGAGCGCTGTCTGTGACTGAAAGGGTGAGCGCTGTCTGTGACTGAAAGGTTGAGCACTGTCTGTGACTGAAAGGGTGAGTGTGACTGAAAGGGTGAGCACTGTCTGTGACTGAAAGGGTGAGTGTGACTGAAAGGGTGAACACTGTCTGTGACTGAAAGGGTGAGAACTGTCTGTGACTGAAAGTGTGAGCGCTGTCTGTGACTGAAAGTGTGAGCACTGTCTGTGACTGATGGTGTGAGCGCTGTCTGTGACTGAAAGTGTGAGCGCTGTCTGTGACTGAAAGGTTGAACGCTGTCTGTGACTGAAAGGGTGAGTGTGACTGAAAGTGTGAGCACTGTCTGTGACTGAAAGGGTGAGCACTGTCTGTGACTGAAAGTGTGAGCACTGTCTGTGACTGAAAGTGTGAGCGCTGTCTGTGACTGAAAGTGTGAGCACTGTCTGTGACTGAAAGGGTGAGCGCTGTCTGTGACTGAAAGTGTGAGCGCTGTCTGTGACTGAAAGGGTGAGCGCTGTCTGTGACTGAAAGGGTGAGCGCTGTCTTTGACTGATGGTGTGAGCGCTGTCTGTGACTGAAAGTGTGAGCGCTGTCTTTGACTGAAAGTGTGAGCGCTGTCTGTGACTGAAAGGGTGAGCGCTGTCTGTGACTGAAAGGGTGAGCACTGTCTGTGACTGAAAGGGTGAGTGTGACTGAAAGGGTGAGCACTGTCTGTGACTGAAAGGGTGAGTGTGACTTAAAGGGTGAGCACTGTCTGTGACTGAAAGGGTGAGCACTGTCTGTGACTGAAAGGGTGAGCGCTGTCTGTGACTGAAAGTGTGAGCGCTGTCTGTGACTGAAAGTGTGAGCGCTCTCTGTGACTGAAAGTGTGAGCGCTGTCTGTGACTGAAAGGGTGAGCGCTGTCTGTGACTGAAAGGGTGAGTGCTGTCTGTGACTAAAAGTGTGAGAGCAGTCTGTGACTGAAAGGGTGAGTGTGACTGAAAGTGTGAGCACTGTCTGTGACTGAAAGGGTGAGTGCTGTCTGTGACTGAAAGGGTGAGTGTGACTGAAAGGGTGAGCACTGTCTGTGACTGAAAGGGTGAGTGTGACTGAAAGGGTGAGCACTGTCTGTGACTGAAAGGGTGAGCACTGTCTGTGACTGAAAGTGTGAGCGCTGTCTGTGACTGAAAGTGTGAGTGTGACTGAAAGGTTGAGCACTGTCTGTGACTGAAAGGGTGAGTGTGACTGAAAGGGTGAGCGCTGTCTGTGACTGAAAGGGTGAGCGCTGTCTGTGACTGAAAGGGTGAGTGTGACTGAAAGGGTGAGCATTGTCTGTGACTGAAAGGGTGAGTGTGACTGAAAGGGTGAGCACTGTCTGTGACTGAAAGGGTGAGTGTAACTGAAAGGGTGAGCACTGTCTGTGACTGAAAGGGTGAGTGTGACTGAAAGTGTGAGCACTGTCTGTGACTGAAAGGGTTAGCGCTGTCTGTGACTGAAAGGGTGAGCACTGTCTGTGACTGAAAGGGTGAGTGTGATTGAAAGGGTGAGCACTGTCTGTGACTGAAAGGGTGAGCGCTGTCTGTGACTGAAAAGGTGAGCACTGTCTGTGACTGAAAGGGTGAGCACTGTCTGTGACTGAAAGTGTGAGCGCTGTCTGTTACTGAAAGTGTGAGCACTGTCTGTGACTGAAAGTGTGAGCACTGTCTGTGACTGAAAGTGTGAGCGCTGTCTGTGACTGAAAGTGTGAGCATTGTCTGTGACTGAAAGGGTGAGCGCTGTCTGTGACTGAAACGGTGAGCACTGTCTGTGACTGAAAGGGTGAGCGCTGTCTGTAACTGAAAGTGTGAGCGCTGTCTGTGACTGAAAGGGTGAGCGCTGTCTGTGACTGAAAGTATGAGCGCTGTCTGTGTCTGAAAGGGTGAGTGTGACTGAAAGTGTGAGCACTGTCTGTGACTGAAAGGGTGAGCGCTGTCTGTGACTGAAAGGGTGAGTGTGACTGAAAGGGTGAGCACTGTCTGTGACTGAAAGGGTGAGTGTGATTGAAAGGGTGAGCACTGTCTGTGACTGAAAGGGTGAGCGCTGTCTGTGACTGAAAGGGTGAGTGTGACTGAAAGGGTGAGCACTGTCTGTGACTGAAAGGGTGAGTGTGACTGAAAGGGTGAGCACTGTCTGTGACTGAAAGGGTGAGTGTGACTGAAAGGGTGAACACTGTCTGTGACTGAAAGGGTGAGCACTGTCTGTGACTGAAAGGGTGAGCGCTGTCTGTGACTGAAAGGGTGAGCGCTGTCTGTGACTGAAAGGGTGAGTGTGACTGAAAGGGTGAGCACTGTCTGTGACTGAAAGGGTGAGTGTGACTGAAAGGGTGAGCACTGTCTGTGACTGAAAGGGTGAGTGTGACTGAAAGGGTGAGCACTGTCTGTGACTGAAAGGGTGAGTGTGACTGAAAGGGTGAGCGCTGTCTGTGACTGAAAGTGTGAGCGCTGTCTGTGACTGAAAGTGTGAGCGCTGTCTGTGACTGAAAGGGTGAGCGCTGTCTGTGACTGAAAGGTTGAGCACTGTCTGTGACTGAAAGGGTGAGTGTGACTGAAAGGGTGAGCACTGTCTGTGACTGAAAGGGTGAGTGTGACTGAAAGGGTGAACACTGTCTGTGACTGAAAGGGTGAGAACTGTCTGTGACTGAAAGTGTGAGCGCTGTCTGTGACTGAAAGTGTGAGCACTGTCTGTGACTGATGGTGTGAGCGCTGTCTGTGACTGAAAGTGTGAGCGCTGTCTGTGACTGAAAGGTTGAACGCTGTCTGTGACTGAAAGGGTGAGTGTGACTGAAAGTGTGAGCACTGTCTGTGACTGAAAGGGTGAGCACTGTCTGTGACTGAAAGTGTGAGCACTGTCTGTGACTGAAAGTGTGAGCGCTGTCTGTGACTGAAAGTGTGAGCACTGTCTGTGACTGAAAGGGTGAGCGCTGTCTGTGACTGAAAGTGTGAGCGCTGTCTGTGACTGAAAGGGTGAGCGCTGTCTGTGACTGAAAGGGTGAGCGCTGTCTTTGACTGATGGTGTGAGCGCTGTCTGTGACTGAAAGTGTGAGCGCTGTCTTTGACTGAAAGTGTGAGCGCTGTCTGTGACTGAAAGGGTGAGCGCTGTCTGTGACTGAAAGGGTGAGCACTGTCTGTGACTGAAAGGGTGAGTGTGACTGAAAGGGTGAGCACTGTCTGTGACTGAAAGGGTGAGTGTGACTTAAAGGGTGAGCACTGTCTGTGACTGAAAGGGTGAGCACTGTCTGTGACTGAAAGGGTGAGCGCTGTCTGTGACTGAAAGTGTGAGCGCTGTCTGTGACTGAAAGTGTGAGCGCTCTCTGTGACTGAAAGTGTGAGCGCTGTCTGTGACTGAAAGGGTGAGCGCTGTCTGTGACTGAAAGGGTGAGTGTGACTGAAAGTGTGAGCGCTGTCTGTGACTAAAAGTGTGAGAGCAGTCTGTGACTGAAAGGGTGAGTGTGACTGAAAGTGTGAGCACTGTCTGTGACTGAAAGGGTGAGTGCTGTCTGTGACTGAAAGGGTGAGTGTGACTGAAAGGGTGAGCACTGTCTGTGACTGAAAGGGTGAGTGTGACTGAAAGGGTGAGCACTGTCTGTGACTGAAAGGGTGAGCACTGTCTGTGACTGAAAGTGTGAGCGCTGTCTGTGACTGAAAGTGTGAGTGTGACTGAAAGGTTGAGCACTGTCTGTGACTGAAAGGGTGAGTGTGACTGAAAGGGTGAGCGCTGTCTGTGACTGAAAGGGTGAGCGCTGTCTGTGACTGAAAGGGTGAGTGTGACTGAAAGGGTGAGCATTGTCTGTGACTGAAAGGGTGAGTGTGACTGAAAGGGTGAGCACTGTCTGTGACTGAAAGGGTGAGTGTAACTGAAAGGGTGAGCACTGTCTGTGACTGAAAGGGTGAGTGTGACTGAAAGTGTGAGCACTGTCTGTGACTGAAAGGGTTAGCGCTGTCTGTGACTGAAAGGGTGAGCACTGTCTGTGACTGAAAGGGTGAGTGTGATTGAAAGGGTGAGCACTGTCTGTGACTGAAAGGGTGAGCGCTGTCTGTGACTGAAAAGGTGAGCACTGTCTGTGACTGAAAGGGTGAGCACTGTCTGTGACTGAAAGTGTGAGCGCTGTCTGTTACTGAAAGTGTGAGCACTGTCTGTGACTGAAAGTGTGAGCACTGTCTGTGACTGAAAGTGTGAGCGCTGTCTGTGACTGAAAGTGTGAGCATTGTCTGTGACTGAAAGGGTGAGCGCTGTCTGTGACTGAAACGGTGAGCACTGTCTGTGACTGAAAGGGTGAGCGCTGTCTGTAACTGAAAGTGTGAGCGCTGTCTGTGACTGAAAGGGTGAGCGCTGTCTGTGACTGAAAGTATGAGCGCTGTCTGTGTCTGAAAGGGTGAGTGTGACTGAAAGTGTGAGCACTGTCTGTGACTGAAAGGGTGAGCGCTGTCTGTGACTGAAAGGGTGAGTGTGACTGAAAGGGTGAGCACTGTCTGTGACTGAAAGGGTGAGTGTGATTGAAAGGGTGAGCACTGTCTGTGACTGAAATTGTGAGTGTGACTGAAAGGGTGAGCACAGTCTGTGACTGAAAGTGTGAGTATGACTGAAATTTTGAGCACTGTCTGTGACTGAAAGGGTGAGCACTGTCTGTGACTGAATGTGTGAGCACTGTCTGTGACTGAAAGTGTGAGCACTGTCTGTGACTGAAAGTGTGAGCGCTGTCTGTGACTGAAAGTGTGAGCGCTGTCTGTGACTGAAAGGGTGAGCGCTGTCTGTGACTGAAAGTGTGAGCGCTGTCTGTGACTGAAAGGGTGAGCGCTGTCTGTGACTGAAAGGGTGAGCGCTGTCTGTGACTGAAAGGGTGAGCACTGTCTGTGACTGAAAGGGTGAGTATGACTGAAAGGGTGAGCACTGTCTGTGACTGAAAGGGTGAGTGTGACTGAAAGGGTGAACACTGTCTGACTGAAAGGGTGAGCACTGTCTGTGACTGAAAGTGTGAGCGCTGTCTGTGACTGAAAGTGTGAGCACTGTCTGTGACTGAAAGGGTGAGCGCTGTCTGTGACTGATGGTGTGAGCGCTGTCTGTGACTGAAAGTGTGAGCGCTGTCTGTGACTGAAAATGTGAGCGCTGTCTGTGACTGAAAGGTTGAGCGCTGTCTGTGACTGAAAGGGTGAGTGTGACTGAAAGTGTGAGCACTGTCTGTGATTGAAAGGGTGAGCACTGTCTGTGACTGAAAGTGTGAGCACTGTCTGTGACTGAAAGTGTGAGCGCTGTCTGTGACTGAAAGTGTGAGCGCTGTCTGTGACTGAAAGGGTGAGCGCTGTCTGTGACTGAAAGTGTGAGCGCTGTCTGTGACTGAAAGGGTGAGCGCTGTCTGTGACTGAAAGGGTGAGCGCTGTCTGTGACTGATGGTGTGAGCGCTGTCTTTGACTGAAAGTGTGAGCGCTGTCTGTGACTGAAAGTGTGAGCGCTGTCTGTGACTGAAAGTTTGAGCGCTGTCTGTGACTGAAAGGGTGAGTGTGACTGAAAGGGTGAGCACTATCTGTGACTGAAAGGGTGAGTGTGATTGAAAGGGTGAGCACTGTCTGTGACTGAAAGGGTGAGTGTGACTGAAAGGGTGAGCACTGTCTGTGACTGAAAGGGTGAGTGTGACTGAAAGTGTGAGCACTGTCTGTGACTGAAAGGGTGAGCGCTGTCTGTGACTGAAAGGGTGAGTGTGACTGAAATGGTGAGCACTATCTGTGACTGAAAGGGTGAGTGTGATTGAAAGGGTGAGCACTGTCTGTGACTGAAAGGGTGAGTGTGACTGAAAGTGTGAGCACTGTCTGTGACTGAAAGGGTGAGTCTGACTGAAAGGGTGAGCACTGTCTGTGACAGAAAGGGTGAGTGTGACTGAAAGTTTGATCACTGTCTGTGACTGAAAGGGTGAGCGCTGTCTGTGACTGAAAGGGTGAGTGTGACTGAAAGGGTGAGCACTGTCTGTGACTGAAAGGGTGAGTGTGACTGAAAGGGTGAGCACTGTCTGTGACTGAAAGGGTGAGCGCTGTCTGTGACTGAAAGGGTGAGCGCTGTCTGTGACTGAAAGTGTTTGCGCTGTCTGTGACTGAAAGGGTGAGCGCTGTCTGTGACTGAAAGGGTGAGTGTCACTGAAAGGGTGAGCACTGTCTGTGACTGAAAGGGTGAGTGTGACTGAAAGGGTGAGCACTGTCTGTGACTGAAAGGGTGAGTGTGACTGAAAGGGTGAGCGCTGTCTGTGATTGAAAGGGTGAGCGCTGTCTGTGACTGAAAGGGTGAGCGCTGTCTGTGACTGAAAGGGTGTTTGTGACTGAAAGGGTGAGCACTGTCTGTGACTGAAAGGGTGAGTGTGACTGAAAGGGTGAGCACTGTCTGTGACTGAAAGGGTGAGTGTGACTGAAAGGGTGAGCACTGTCTGTGACTGAAAGGGTGAGTGTGACTGAAAGGGTGAGCGCTGTCTGTGACTGAAAGTGTGAGCGCTGTCTGTGACTGAAAGTGTGAGCGCTGTCTGTGACTGAAAGGGGGAGCGCTGTCTGTGACTGAAAGGTTGAGCACTGTCTGTGACTGAAAGGGTGAGTGTGACTGAAAGGGTGAGCACTGTCTGTGACTGAAAGGGTGAGTGTGACTGAAAGGGTGAACACTGTCTGTGACTGAAAGGGTGAGCACTGTCTGTGACTGAAAGTGTGAGCGCTGTCTGTGACTGAAAGTGTAAGCACTGTCTGTGACTGATGGTGTGAGCGCTGTCTGTGACTGAAAGTGTGAGCGCTGTCTGTGACTGAAAGGTTGAACGCTGTCTGTGACTGAAAGGGTGAGTGTGACTGAAAGTGTGAGCACTGTCTGTGACTGAAAGGGTGAGCACTGTCTGTGACTGAAAGTGTGAGCACTGTCTGTGACTGAAAGTGTGAGCACTGTCTGTGACTGAAAGTGTGAGCGCTGTCTGTGACTGAAAGGGTGAGCGCTGTCTGTGACTGAAAGGGTGAGCGCTGTCTGTGACTGAAAGTGTGAGCGCTGTCTGTGACTGAAAGGGTGAGCGCTGTCTGTGACTGTAAGGGTGAGCGCTGTCTGTGACTGATGGTGTGAGCGCTGTCTGTGACTGAAAGTGTGAGCGCTGTCTTTGACTGAAAGGGTGAGCGCTGTCTGTGACTGAAAGGGTGAGCACTGTCTGTGACTGAAAGGGTGAGTGTGACTGAAAGGGTGAGCACTGTCTGTGACTGAAAGGGTGAGTGTGACTGAAAGGGTGAGCACTGTCTGTGACTGAAACGGTGAGCACTGTCTGTGACTGAAAGGGTGAGCGCTGTCTGTGACTGAAAGGGTGAGCGCTGTCTGTGACTGAAAGGGTGAGTGTGACTGAAAGGGTGAGCACTGTCTGTGACTGAAAGGGTGAGCACTGTCTGTGACTGAAAGGGTGAGCACTGTCTGTGACTGAAAGTGTGAGTGCTGTCTGTGACTGAAGGGGTGAGCGCTGTCTGTGACTTAAAGTGTGAGCGCTGTCTGTGACTGAAAGGGTGAGCGCTGTCTGTGACTGAAAGGGTGAGCACTTTCTGTGACTGAAAGGGTGAGCGCTGTCTGTGACTGAAAGTATGAGCGCTGTCTGTGTCTGAAACGGTGAGTGTGACTGAAAGTGTTAGCACTGTCTGTGACTGAAAGGGTGAGCGCTGTCTGTGACTGAAAGGGTGAGTGTGACTGAAAGGGTGAGCACTGTCTGTGACTGAAAGGGTGAGTGTGATTGAAAGGGTGAGTGTGACTGAAAGGGTGAGTGTGACTGAAAGGGTGAGCACTGTCTGTGACTGAAATTGTGAGTGTGACTGAAAGGGTGAGCACAGTCTGTGACTGAAAGTGTGAGTATGACTGAAATTTTGAGCACTGTCTGTGACTGAAAGGGTGAGCACTGTCTGTGACTGAAAGTTTGAGCACTGTCTGTGACTGAAAGTGTGAGCACTGTCTGTGACTGAAAGTGTGAGCGCTGTCTGTGACTGAAAGTGTGAGCGCTGTCTGTGACTGAAAGGGTGAGCGGTGTCTGTGACTGAAAGTGTGAGCGCTGTCTGTGACTGAAAGGGTGAGCGCTGTCTGTGACTGAAAGGGTGAGCGCTGTCTGTGACTGAAAGCGTGAGCACTGTCTGTGACTGAAAGGGTGAGTATGACTGAAAGGGTGAGCACTGTCTGTGACTGAAAGGGTGAGTGTGACTGAAAGGGTGAACACTTTCTGACTGAAAGGGTGAGCACTGTCTGTGACTGAAAGTGTGACCGCTGTCTGTGACTGAAAGTGTGAGCACTGTCTGTGACTGAAAGGGTGAGCGCTGTCTGTGACTGATGGTGTGAGCGCTGTCTGTGACTGAAAGTGTGAGCGCTGTCTGTGACTGAAAGTGTGAGCGCTGTCTGTGACTGAAAGGTTGAGCACTGTCTGTGACTGAAAGGGTGAGTGTGACTGAAAGTGTGAGCACTGTCTGTGACTGAAAGGGTGAGCACTGTCTGTGACTGAAAGTGTGAGCACTGTCTGTGACTGAAAGTGTGAGCGCTGTCTGTGACTGAAAGTGTGAGCGCTGTCTGTGACTGAAAGGGTGAGCGCTGTCTGTGACTGAAAGTGTGAGCGCTGTCTGTGACTGAAAGGTTGAGCACTGTCTGTGACTGAAAGGGTGAGTGTGACTGAAAGGGTGAGCACTGTCTGTGACTGAAAGGGTGAGTGTGACTGAAAGGGTGAGCACTGTCTGTGACTGAAAGGGTGAGCACTGTCTGTGACTGAAAGTGTGAGCGCTGTCTGTGACTGAAAGTGTGAGCACTGTCTGTGACTGATGGTGTGAGCGCTGTCTGTGACTGAAAGTGTGAGCGATGTCTGTGACTGAAAGGTTGAACGCTGTCTGTGACTGAAAGGGTGAGTGTGACTGAAAGTGTGAGCACTGTCTGTGACTGAAAGGGTGAGCACTGTCTGTGACTGAAAGTGTGAGCACTGTCTGTGACTGAAAGTGTGAGCACTGTCTGTGACTGAAAGTGTGAGCGCTGTCTGTGACTGAAAGTGTGAGCGCTGTCTGTGACTGAAAGGGTGAGCGCTGTCTGTGACTGAAAGTGTGAGCGCTGTCTGTGACTGAAAGGGTGAGCGCTGTCTGTGACTGTAAGGGTGAGCGCTGTCTGTGACTGATGGTGTGAGCGCTGTCTGTGACTGAAAGTGTGAGCGCTGTCTTTGACTGAAAGGGTGAGCGCTGTCTGTGACTGAAAGGGTGAGCACTGTCTGTGACTGAAAGGGTGAGTGTGACTGAAAGGGTGAGCACTGTCTGTGACTGAAAGGGTGAGTGTGACTGAAAGGGTGAGCACTGTCTGTGACTGAAACGGTGAGCACTGTCTGTGACTGAAAGGGTGAGCGCTGTCTGTGACTGAAAGGGTGAGCGCTGTCTGTGACTGAAAGGGTGAGTGTGACTGAAAGGGTGAGCACTGTCTGTGACTGAAAGGGTGAGCACTGTCTGTGACTGAAAGGGTGAGCGCTGTCTGTGACTGAAAGTGTGAGTGCTGTCTGTGACTGAAGGGGTGAGCGCTGTCTGTGACTTAAAGTGTGAGCGCTGTCTGTGACTGAAAGGGTGAGCGCTGTCTGTGACTGAAAGGGTGAGCACTTTCTGTGACTGAAAGGGTGAGCGCTGTCTGTGACTGAAAGTATGAGCGCTGTCTGTGTCTGAAACGGTGAGTGTGACTGAAAGTGTTAGCACTGTCTGTGACTGAAAGGGTGAGCGCTGTCTGTGACTGAAAGGGTGAGTGTGACTGAAAGGGTGAGCACTGTCTGTGACTGAAAGGGTGAGTGTGATTGAAAGGGTGAGTGTGACTGAAAGGGTGAGTGTGACTGAAAGGGTGAGCACTGTCTGTGACTGAAATTGTGAGTGTGACTGAAAGGGTGAGCACAGTCTGTGACTGAAAGTGTGAGTATGACTGAAATTTTGAGCACTGTCTGTGACTGAAAGGGTGAGTGTGATTGAAACGGTGAGCACTGTCTGTGACTGAAAGGGTGAGCGCTGTCTGTGACTGAAAAGGTGAGCACTGTCTGTGACTGAAAGGGTGAGCACTGTCTGTGACTGAAAGTGTGAGCGCTGTCTGTTACTGAAAGTGTGAGCACTGTCTGTGACTGAAAGTGTGAGCACTGTCTGTGACTGAAAGTGTGAGCGCTGTCTGTGACTGAAAGTGTGAGCATTGTCTGTGACTGAAAGGGTGAGCGCTGTCTGTGACTGAAACGGTGAGCACTGTCTGTGACTGAAAGGGTGAGCGCTGTCTGTGACTGAAAGTGTGAGCGCTGTCTGTGACTGAAAGGGTGAGCGCTGTCTGTGACTGAAAGTATGAGCGCTGTCTGTGTCTGAAAGGGTGAGTGTGACTGAAAGTGTGAGCACTGTCTGTGACTGAAAGGGTGAGCGCTGTCTGTGACTGAAAGGGTGAGTGTGACTGAAAGGGTGAGCACTGTCTGTGACTGAAAGGGTGAGTGTGATTGAAAGGGTGAGTGTGACTGAAAGGGTGAGTGTGACTGAAAGGGTGAGCACTGTCTGTGACTGAAATTGTGAGTGTGACTGAAAGGGTGAGCACAGTCTGTGACTGAAAGTGTGAGTATGACTGAAATTTTGAGCACTGTCTGTGACTGAAAGGGTGAGCACTGTCTGTGACTGAATGTGTGAGCACTGTCTGTGACTGAAAGTGTGAGCACTGTCTGTGACTGAAAGTGTGAGCGCTGTCTGTGACTGAAAGTGTGAGCGCTGTCTGTGACTGAAAGGGTGAGCGCTGTCTGTGACTGAAAGTGTGAGCGCTGTCTGTGACTGAAAGGGTGAGCGCTGTCTGTGACTGAAAGGGTGAGCGCTGTCTGTGACTGAAAGGGTGAGCACTGTCTGTGACTGAAAGGGTGAGTATGACTGAAAGGGTGAGCACTGTCTGTGACTGAAAGGGTGAGTGTGACTGAAAGGGTGAACACTGTCTGACTGAAAGGGTGAGCACTGTCTGTGACTGAAAGTGTGAGCGCTGTCTGTGACTGAAAGTGTGAGCACTGTCTGTGACTGAAAGGGTGAGCGCTGTCTGTGACTGATGGTGTGAGCGCTGTCTGTGACTGAAAGTGTGAGCGCTGTCTGTGACTGAAAATGTGAGCGCTGTCTGTGACTGAAAGGTTGAGCGCTGTCTGTGACTGAAAGGGTGAGTGTGACTGAAAGTGTGAGCACTGTCTGTGATTGAAAGGGTGAGCACTGTCTGTGACTGAAAGTGTGAGCACTGTCTGTGACTGAAAGTGTGAGCGCTGTCTGTGACTGAAAGTGTGAGCGCTGTCTGTGACTGAAAGGGTGAGCGCTGTCTGTGACTGAAAGTGTGAGCGCTGTCTGTGACTGAAAGGGTGAGCGCTGTCTGTGACTGAAAGGGTGAGCGCTGTCTGTGACTGATGGTGTGAGCGCTGTCTTTGACTGAAAGTGTGAGCGCTGTCTGTGACTGAAAGTGTGAGCGCTGTCTGTGACTGAAAGTTTGAGCGCTGTCTGTGACTGAAAGGGTGAGTGTGATTGAAAGGGTGAGCACTGTCTGTGACTGAAAGGGTGAGTGTGACTGAAAGGGTGAGCACTGTCTGTGACTGAAAGGGTGAGTGTGACTGAAAGTGTGAGCACTGTCTGTGACTGAAAGGGTGAGCGCTGTCTGTGACTGAAAGGGTGAGTGTGACTGAAATGGTGAGCACTATCTGTGACTGAAAGGGTGAGTGTGATTGAAAGGGTGAGCACTGTCTGTGACTGAAAGGGTGAGTGTGACTGAAAGTGTGAGCACTGTCTGTGACTGAAAGGGTGAGTCTGACTGAAAGGGTGAGCACTGTCTGTGACAGAAAGGGTGAGTGTGACTGAAAGTTTGATCACTGTCTGTGACTGAAAGGGTGAGCGCTGTCTGTGACTGAAAGGGTGAGTGTGACTGAAAGGGTGAGCACTGTCTGTGACTGAAAGGGTGAGTGTGACTGAAAGGGTGAGCACTGTCTGTGACTGAAAGGGTGAGCGCTGTCTGTGACTGAAAGGGTGAGCGCTGTCTGTGACTGAAAGTGTTTGCGCTGTCTGTGACTGAAAGGGTGAGCGCTGTCTGTGACTGAAAGGGTGAGTGTGACTGAAAGGGTGAGCACTGTCTGTGACTGAAAGGGTGAGTGTGACTGAAAGGGTGAGCACTGTCTGTGACTGAAAGGGTGAGTGTGACTGAAAGGGTGAGCGCTGTCTGTGATTGAAAGGGTGAGCGCTGTCTGTGACTGAAAGGGTGAGCGCTGTCTGTGACTGAAAGGGTGTTTGTGACTGAAAGGGTGAGCACTGTCTGTGACTGAATGGGTGAGTGTGACTGAAAGGGTGAGCACTGTCTGTGACTGAAAGGGTGAGTGTGACTGAAAGGGTGAGCACTGTCTGTGACTGAAAGGGTGAGTGTGACTGAAAGGGTGAGCGCTGTCTGTGACTGAAAGTGTGAGCGCTGTCTGTGACTGAAAGTGTGAGCGCTGTCTGTGACTGAAAGGGGGAGCGCTGTCTGTGACTGAAAGGTTGAGCACTGTCTGTGACTGAAAGGGTGAGTGTGACTGAAAGGGTGAGCACTGTCTGTGACTGAAAGGGTGAGTGTGACTGAAAGGGTGAACACTGTCTGTGACTGAAAGGGTGAGCACTGTCTGTGACTGAAAGTGTGAGCGCTGTCTGTGACTGAAAGTGTGAGCACTGTCTGTGACTGATGGTGTGAGCGCTGTCTGTGACTGAAAGTGTGAGCGCTGTCTGTTACTGAAAGGTTGAACGCTGTCTGTGACTGAAAGGGTGAGTGTGACTGAAAGTGTGAGCACTGTCTGTGACTGAAAGGGTGAGCACTGTCTGTGACTGAAAGTGTGAGCACTGTCTGTGACTGAAAGTGTGAGCGCTGTCTGTGACTGAAAGTGTGAGCGCTGTCTGTGACTGAAAGGGTGAGCGCTGTCTGTGACTGAAAGTGTGAGCGCTGTCTGTGACTGAAAGGGTGAGCGCTGTCTGTGACTGTAAGGGTGAGCGCTGTCTGTGACTGATGGTGTGAGCGCTGTCTGTGACTGAAAGTGTGAGCGCTGTCTTTGACTGAAAGGGTGAGCGCTGTCTGTGACTGAAAGGGTGAGCACTGTCTGTGACTGAAAGGGTGAGTGTGACTGAAAGGGTGAGCACTGTCTGTGACTGAAAGGGTGAGTGTGACTGAAAGGGTGAGCACTGTCTGTGACTGAAACGGTGAGCACTGTCTGTGACTGAAAGGGTGAGCGCTGTCTGTGACTGAAAGGGTGAGCGCTGTCTGTGACTGAAAGGGTGAGTGTGACTGAAAGGGTGAGCACTGTCTGTGACTGAAAGGGTGAGCACTGTCTGTGACTGAAAGGGTGAGCGCTGTCTGTGACTGAAAGTGTGAGTGCTGTCTGTGACTGAAGGGGTGAGCGCTGTCTGTGACTTAAAGTGTGAGCGCTGTCTGTGACTGAAAGGGTGAGCGCTGTCTGTGACTGAAAGGGTGAGCACTTTCTGTGACTGAAAGGGTGAGCGCTGTCTGTGACTGAAAGTATGAGCGCTGTCTGTGTCTGAAACGGTGAGTGTGACTGAAAGGGTGAGCGCTGTCTGTGACTGAAAGGGTGAGTGTGACTGAAAGGGTGAGCACTGTCTGTGACTGAAAGGGTGAGTGTGATTGAAAGGGTGAGTGTGACTGAAAGGGTGAGTGTGACTGAAAGGGTGAGCACTGTCTGTGACTGAAATTGTGAGTGTGACTGAAAGGGTGAGCACAGTCTGTGACTGAAAGTGTGAGTATGACTGAAATTTTGAGCACTGTCTGTGACTGAAAGGGTGAGCACTGTCTGTGACTGAAAGTGTGAGCACTGTCTGTGACTGAAAGTGTGAGCACTATCTGTGACTGAAAGTGTGAGCGCTGTCTGTGACTGAAAGTGTGAGCGCTGTCTGTGACTGAAAGGGTGAGCGGTGTCTGTGACTGAAAGTGTGAGCGCTGTCTGTGACTGAAAGGGTGAGCGCTGTCTGTGACTGAAAGGGTGAGCGCTGTCTGTGACTGAAAGGGTGAGCACTGTCTGTGACTGAAAGGGTGAGTATGACTGAAAGGGTGAGCACTGTCTGTGACTGAAAGGGTGAGTGTGACTGAAAGGGTGAACACTTTCTGACTGAAAGGGTGAGCACTGTCTGTGACTGAAAGTGTGACCGCTGTCTGTGACTGAAAGTGTGAGCACTGTCTGTGACTGAAAGGGTGAGCGCTGTCTGTGACTGATGGTGTGAGCGCTGTCTGTGACTGAAAGTGTGAGCGCTGTCTGTGACTGAAAGTGTGAGCGCTGTCTGTGACTGAAAGGTTGAGCACTGTCTGTGACTGAAAGGGTGAGTGTGACTGAAAGTGTGAGCACTGTCTGTGACTGAAAGGGTGAGCACTGTCTGTGACTGAAAGTGTGAGCACTGTCTGTGACTGAAAGTGTGAGCGCTGTCTGTGACTGAAAGTGTGAGCGCTGTCTGTGACTGAAAGGGTGAGCGCTGTCTGTGACTGAAAGTGTGAGCGCTGTCTGTGACTGAAAGGTTGAGCACTGTCTGTGACTGAAAGGGTGAGTGTGACTGAAAGGGTGAGCACTGTCTGTGACTGAAAGGGTGAGTGTGACTGAAAGGGTGAGCACTGTCTGTGACTGAAAGGGTGAGTGTGACTGAAAGGGTGAGCGCTGTCTGTGACTGAAAGTGTGAGCGCTGTCTGTGACTGAAAGTGTGAGCGCTGTCTGTGACTGAAAGGGGGAGCGCTGTCTGTGACTGAAAGGTTGAGCACTGTCTGTGACTGAAAGGGTGAGTGTGACTGAAAGGGTGAGCACTGTCTGTGACTGAAAGGGTGAGCACTGTCTGTGACTGAAAGTGTGAGCGCTGTCTGTGACTGAAAGTGTGAGCACTGTCTGTGACTGATGGTGTGAGCGCTGTCTGTGACTGAAAGTGTGAGCGCTGTCTGTGACTGAAAGGTTGAACGCTGTCTGTGACTGAAAGGGTGAGTGTGACTGAAAGTGTGAGCACTGTCTGTGACTGAAAGTGTGAGCACTGTCTGTGACTGAAAGTGTGAGCACTGTCTGTGACTGAAAGTGTGAGCGCTGTCTGTGACTGAAAGTGTGAGCGCTGTCTGTGACTGAAAGGGTGAGCGCTGTCTGTGACTGAAAGTGTGAGCGCTGTCTGTGACTGAAAGGGTGAGCGCTGTCTGTGACTGTAAGGGTGAGCGCTGTCTGTGACTGATGGTGTGAGCGCTGTCTGTGACTGAAAGTGTGAGCGCTGTCTTTGACTGAAAGGGTGAGCGCTGTCTGTGACTGAAAGGGTGAGCACTGTCTGTGACTGAAAGGGTGAGTGTGACTGAAAGGGTGAGCACTGTCTGTGACTGAAAGGGTGAGTGTGACTGAAAGGGTGAGCACTGTCTGTGACTGAAACGGTGAGCACTGTCTGTGACTGAAAGGGTGAGCGCTGTCTGTGACTGAAAGGGTGAGCGCTGTCTGTGACTGAAAGGGTGAGTGTGACTGAAAGGGTGAGCACTGTCTGTGACTGAAAGGGTGAGCACTGTCTGTGACTGAAAGGGTGAGCGCTGTCTGTGACTGAAAGTGTGAGTGCTGTCTGTGACTGAAGGGGTGAGCGCTGTCTGTGACTTAAAGTGTGAGCGCTGTCTGTGACTGAAAGGGTGAGCGCTGTCTGTGACTGAAAGGGTGAGCACTTTCTGTGACTGAAAGGGTGAGCGCTGTCTGTGACTGAAAGTATGAGCGCTGTCTGTGTCTGAAACGGTGAGTGTGACTGAAAGTGTTAGCACTGTCTGTGACTGAAAGGGTGAGCGCTGTCTGTGACTGAAAGGGTGAGTGTGACTGAAAGGGTGAGCACTGTCTGTGACTGAAAGGGTGAGTGTGATTGAAAGGGTGAGTGTGACTGAAAGGGTGAGTGTGACTGAAAGGGTGAGCACTGTCTGTGACTGAAATTGTGAGTGTGACTGAAAGGGTGAGCACAGTCTGTGACTGAAAGTGTGAGTATGACTGAAATTTTGAGCACTGTCTGTGACTGAAAGGGTGAGCACTGTCTGTGACTGAAAGTGTGAGCACTGTCTGTGACTGAAAGTGTGAGCGCTGTCTGTGACTGAAAGTGTGAGCGCTGTCTGTGACTGAAAGGGTGAGCGGTGTCTGTGACTGAAAGTGTGAGCGCTGTCTGTGACTGAAAGGGTGAGCGCTGTCTGTGACTGAAAGGGTGAGCGCTGTCTGTGACTGAAAGGGTGAGCACTGTCTGTGACTGAAAGGGTGAGTATGACTGAAAGGGTGAGCACTGTCTGTGACTGAAAGGGTGAGTGTGACTGAAAGGGTGAACACTTTCTGACTGAAAGGGTGAGCACTGTCTGTGACTGAAAGTGTGACCGCTGTCTGTGACTGAAAGTGTGAGCACTGTCTGTGACTGAAAGGGTGAGCGCTGTCTGTGACTGATGGTGTGAGCGCTGTCTGTGACTGAAAGTGTGAGCGCTGTCTGTGACTGAAAGTGTGAGCGCTGTCTGTGACTGAAAGGTTGAGCACTGTCTGTGACTGAAAGGGTGAGTGTGACTGAAAGTGTGAGCACTGTCTGTGACTGAAAGGGTGAGCACTGTCTGTGACTGAAAGTGTGAGCACTGTCTGTGACTGAAAGTGTGAGCGCTGTCTGTGACTGAAAGTGTGAGCGCTGTCTGTGACTGAAAGGGTGAGCGCTGTCTGTGACTGAAAGGGTGAGCGCTGTCTGTGACTGAAAGGGTGAGCGCTGTCTGTGACTGATGGTGTGAGCGCTGTCTTTGACTGAAAGTGTGAGCGCTGTCTGTGACTGAAAGTGTGAGCGCTGTCTGTGACTGAAAGGGTGAGTGTGACTGAAAGGGTGAGCACTATCTGTGACTGAAAGGGTGAGTGTGATTGAAAGGGTGAGCACTGTCTGTGACTGAAAGGGTGAGTGTGACTGAAAGGGTGAGCACTGTCTGTGACTGAAAGGGTGAGTGTGACTGAAAGTGTGAGCGCTGTCTGTGACTGAAAGGGTGAGCGCTGTCTGTGACTGAAAGGGTGAGTGTGACTGAAAGGGTGAGCACTATCTGTGACTGAAAGGGTGAGTGTGATTGAAAGGGTGAGCACTGTCTGTGACTGAAAGGGTGAGTGTGACTGAAAGTGTGAGCACTGTCTGTGACTGAAAGGGTGAGTGTGACTGAAAGGGTGAGCACTGTCTGTGACAGAAAGGGTGAGTGTGACTGAAAGTTTGATCACTGTCTGTGACTGAAAGGGTGAGCGCTGTCTGTGACTGAAAGGGTGAGTGTGACTGAAAGGGTGAGCACTGTCTATGACTGAAAGGGTGAGTGTGATTGAAAGGGTGAGCACTGTCTGTGACTGAAAGGGTGAATGTGACTGAAAGGGTGAGCACTGTCTGTGACTGAAAGGGTGAGTGTGACTGAAAGGGTGAGCACTGTCTGTGACTGAAAGGGTGAGCGCTGTCTGTGACTTAAAGTGTTTGCGCTGTCTGTGACTGAAAGGGTGAGCGCTGTCTGTGACTGAAAGGGTGAGTGTGACTGAAAGGGTGAGCACTGTCTGTGACTGAAAGGGTGAGTGTGACTGAAAGGGTGAGCACTGTCTGTGACTGAAAGGGTGAGTGTGACTGAAAGGGTGAGCGCTGTCTGTGATTGAAAGGGTGAGCGCTGTCTGTGACTGAAAGGGTGAGCGCTGTCTGTGACTGAAAGGGTGAGTGTGACTGAAAGGGTGAGCACTGTCTGTGACTGAAAGGGTGAGTGTGACTGAAAGGGTGAGCACTGTCTGTGACTGAAAGGGTGAGTGTGACTGAAAGGGTGAGCACTGTCTGTGACTGAAAGGGTGAGTGTGACTGAAAGGGTGAGCACTGTCTGTGACTGAAAGGGTGAGTGTGACTGAAAGGGTGAGCGCTGTCTGTGACTGAAAGGGTGAGCTCTGTCTGTGACTGAAAGGGTGAGTGTGACTGAAAGGGTGAGCACTGTCTGTGACTGAAAGGGTGAGTGTGACTGAAAGGGTGAGCACTGTCTGTGACTGAAAGGGTGAGTGTGACTGAAAGGGTGAGCGCTGTCTGTGATTGAAAGGGTGAGCGCTGTCTGTGACTGAAAGGGTGAGCGCTGTCTGTGACTGAAAGGGTGAGTGTGACTGAAAGGGTGAGCACTGTCTGTGACTGAAAGGGTGAGTGTGACTGAAAGGGTGAGCACTGTCTGTGACTGAAAGGGTGAGTGTGACTGAAAGGGTGAGCACTGTCTGTGACTGAAAGGGTGAGTGTGACTGAAAGGGTGAGCGCTGTCTGTGACTGAAAGTGTGAGCGCTGTCTGTGACTGAAAGTGTGAGCGCTGTCTGTGACTGAAAGGGTGAGCGCTGTCTGTGACTGAAAGGTTGAGCACTGTCTGTGACTGAAAGGGTGAGTGTGACTGAAAGGGTGAGCACTGTCTGTGACTGAAAGGGTGAGTGTGATTGAAATGGTGAACACTGTCTGTGACTGAAAGGGTGAGCACTGTCTGTGACTGAAAGTGTGAGCGCTGTCTGTGACTGAAAGTGTGAGCACTGTCTGTGACTGATAGTGTGAGCGCTGTCTGTGACTGAAAGTGTGAGCGCTGTCTGTGACTGAAAGGTTGAACGCTGTCTGTGACTTAAAGGGTGAGTGTGACTGAAAGTGTGAGCACTGTCTGTGACTTAAATGGTGAGCACTGTCTGTGACTTAAAGGGTGAGCACTGTCTGTGACTGAAAGTGTGAGCACTGTCTGTGACTGAAAGTGTGAGCACTGTCTGTGACTGAAAGTGTGAGCGCTGTCTGTGACTGAAAGGGTGAGCGCTGTCTGTGACTGAAAGGGTGAGCGCTGTCTGTGACTGAAAGGGTGAGCGCTGTCTGTGACTGTAAGGGTGAGCGCTGTCTGTGACTGATGGTGTGAGCGCTGTCTGTGACTGAAAGTGTGAGCGCTGTCTTTGACTGAAAGTGTGAGCGCTGTCTGTGACTGAAAGGGTGAGCGCTGTCTGTGACTGAAAGGGTGAGCACTGTCTGTGACTGAAAGGGTGAGTGTGACTGAAAGGGTGAGCACTGTCTGTGACTGAAAGGGTGAGTGTTACTGAAAGGGTGAGCACTGTCTGTGACTGAAAGGGTGAGCACTGTCTGTGACTGAAAGGGTGAGCGCTGTCTGTGACTGAAAGTGTGAGCGCTGTCTGTGACTTAAAGGGTGAGCGCTCTCTGTGACTGAAAGTGTGAGCGCTGTCTGTGACTGAAAGGGTGAGCGCTGTCTGTGACTGAAAGGGTGAGTGCTGTCTGTGACTAAAAGTGTGAGAGCAGTCTGTGACTGAAAGGGTGAGTGTGACTGAAAGTGTTAGCACTGTCTGTGACTGAAAGGGTGAGTGCTGTCTGTGACTGAAAGGGTGAGTGTGACTGAAAGGGTGAGCACTGTCTGTGACTGAAAGGGTGAGTTTGACTGAAAGGGTGAGCACTGTCTGTGACTGAAAGGGTGAGCACTGTCTGTGACTGAAAGTGTGAGCGCTGTCTGTGACTGAAAGTGTGAGCACTGTCTGTGACTGAAAGTGTGAGCACTGTCTGTGACTGAAAGTGTGAGCGCTGTCTGTGACTGAAAGTGTGAGCGCTGTCTGTGACTGAAAGGGTGAGCGCTGTCTGTGACTGAAAGGGTGAGCGCTGTCTGTGACTGAAAGGGTGAGTGTGACAGAAAAGGGTGAGCACTGTCTGTGACTGAAAGGGTGAGCGCTGTCTGTGACTGAAAGGGTGAGCGCTGTCTGTGACTGAAAGTGTGAGCGCTGTCTGTGACTGAAAGGGTGAGCGCTGTCTGTGACTGAAAGTGTGAGCGCTGTCTGTGACTGAAAGGGTGAGCGCTGTCTGTGACTGAAAGGGTGAGCGCTGTCTGTGACTGAAAGGGTGAGTGTGACTGAAAGTGTGAGCACTGTCTGTGACTGAAAGGGTGAGTGCTGTCTGTGACTGAAAGGGTGAGTGTGACTGAAAGGGTGAGCACTGTCTGTGACTGAAAGGGTGAGTGTGACTGAAAGGGTGAGCACTGTCTGTGAATGAAAGGGTGAGTGTGACTGAAAGTGTGAGCACTGTCTGTGACTGAAAGGGTGAGCACTGTCTGTGACTGAAAGGGTGAGTGTGATTGAAAGGGTGAGCACTGTCTGTGACTGAAAGGGTGAGTGTGACTGAAAGAGTGAGCGCTGTCTGTGACTGAAAGGGTGAGCGCTGTCTGTGACTGAAAGGGTGAGTGTGACTGAAAGGGTGAGCACTGTCTGTGACTGAAAGGGTGAGTGTGACTGAAAGGGTGAGCACTGTCTGTGACTGAAAGGGTGAGTGTGAATGAAAGGGTGAGCACTGTCTGTGACTGAAAGGGTGAGTGTGACTGAAAGGGTGAGCACTGTCTGTGACTGAAAGGGTGAGTGTGACTGAAAGGGTGAGCACTGTCTGTGACTGAAAGGGTGAGTGTGACTGAAAGTGTGAGCACTGTCTGTGACTGAAAGGGTGAGCGCTGTCTGTGACTGAAAGGGTGAGTGTGACTGAAAGGGTGAGCACTTTCTGTGACTGAAAGGGTGAGTGTGATTGAAAGGGTGAGCACTGTCTGTGACTGAAAGGGTGAGTGTGACTGAAAGGGTGAGCGCTGTCTGTGACTGAAAGGGTGAGCGCTGTCTGTGACTGAAAGTGTGAGCGCTGTCTGTGACTGAAAGGGTGAGCGCTGTCTGTGACTGAAAGGGTGAGCGCTGTCTGTGACTGATAGGGTGAGTGTGACTGAAAGGTTGTGCACTGTCTGTGACTGAAAGGGTGAGTGTGACTGAAAGGGTGAGCACTGTCTGTGACTGAAAGGGTGAGTGTGACTGAAAGGGTGAGCACAGTCTGTGACTGAAAGGGTGAGTGTGACTGAAAGGGTGAGCGCTGTCTGTGACTGAAAGGGTGAGTGTGACTGAAAGGTTGAGCACTGTCTGTGACTGAAAGGGTGAGCGCTGTCTGTGACTGTAAGTGTGAGCGCTGTCTGTGACTGAAAGGGTGAGTGTGACTGAAAGGGTGAGCACTGTCTATGACTGAAAGGGTGAGTGTGATTGAAAGGGTGAGCACTGTCTGTGACTGAAAGGGTGAATGTGACTGAAAGGGTGAGCACTGTCTGTGACTGAAAGGGTGAGTGTGACTGAAAGGGTGAGCACTGTCTGTGACTGAAAGGGTGAGCGCTGTCTGTGACTTAAAGTGTTTGCGCTGTCTGTGACTGAAAGGGTGAGCGCTGTCTGTGACTGAAAGGGTGAGTGTGACTGAAAGGGTGAGCACTGTCTGTGACTGAAAGGGTGAGTGTGACTGAAAGGGTGAGCACTGTCTGTGACTGAAAGGGTGAGTGTGACTGAAAGGGTGAGCGCTGTCTGTGATTGAAAGGGTGAGCGCTGTCTGTGACTGAAAGGGTGAGTGTGACTGAAAGGGTGAGCACTGTCTGTGACTGAAAGGGTGAGTGTGACTGAAAGGGTGAGCACTGTCTGTGACTGAAAGGGTGAGTGTGACTGAAAGGGTGAGCACTGTCTGTGACTGAAAGGGTGAGTGTGACTGAAAGGGTGAGCGCTGTCTGTGACTGAAAGGGTGAGCTCTGTCTGTGACTGAAAGGGTGAGTGTGACTGAAAGGGTGAGCACTGTCTGTGACTGAAAGGGTGAGTGTGACTGAAAGGGTGAGCACTTTCTGTGACTGAAAGGGTGAGTGTGACTGAAAGGGTGAGCGCTGTCTGTGATTGAAAGGGTGAGCGCTGTCTGTGACTGAAAGGGTGAGCGCTGTCTGTGACTGAAAGGGTGAGTGTGACTGAAAGGGTGAGCACTGTCTGTGACTGAAAGGGTGAGTGTGACTGAAAGGGTGAGCACTGTCTGTGACTGAAAGGGTGAGTGTGACTGAAAGGGTGAGCACTGTCTGTGACTGAAAGGGTGAGTGTGACTGAAAGGGTGAGCGCTGTCTGTGACTCAAAGTGTGAGCGCTGTCTGTGACTGAAAGTGTGAGCGCTGTCTGTGACTGAAAGGGTGAGCGCTGTCTGTGACTGAAAGGTTGAGCACTGTCTGTGACTGAAAGGGTGAGTGTGACTGAAAGGGTGAGCACTGTCTGTGACTGAAAGGGTGAGTGTGACTGAAATGGTGAACACTGTCTGTGACTGAAAGGGTGAGCACTGTCTGTGACTGAAAGTGTGAGCGCTGTCTGTGACTGAAAGTGTGAGCACTGTCTGTGACTGATAGTGTGAGCGCTGTCTGTGACTGAAAGTGTGAGCGCTGTCTGTGACTGAAAGGTTGAACGCTGTCTGTGACTTAAAGGGTGAGTGTGACTGAAAGTGTGAGCACTGTCTGTGACTTAAAGGGTGAGCACTGTCTGTGACTTAAAGGGTGAGCACTGTCTGTGACTGAAAGTGTGAGCACTGTCTGTGACTGAAAGTGTGAGCACTGTCTGTGACTGAAAGTGTGAGCGCTGTCTGTGACTGAAAGTGTGAGCGCTGTCTGTGACTGAAAGGGTGAGCGCTGTCTGTGACTGAAAGGGTGAGCGCTGTCTGTGACTGAAAGGGTGAGCGCTGTCTGTGACTGTAAGGGTGAGCGCTGTCTGTGACTGATGGTGTGAGCGCTGTCTGTGACTGAAAGTGTGAGCGCTGTCTTTGACTGAAAGTGTGAGCGCTGTCTGTGACTGAAAGGGTGAGCGCTGTCTGTGACTGAAAGGGTGAGCACTGTCTGTGACTGAAAGGGTGAGTGTGACTGAAAGGGTGAGCACTGTCTGTGACTGAAAGGGTGAGTGTTACTGAAAGGGTGAGCACTGTCTGTGACTGAAAGGGTGAGCACTGTCTGTGACTGAAAGGGTGAGCGCTGTCTGTGACTGAAAGTGTGAGCGCTGTCTGTGACTTAAAGGGTGAGCGCTCTCTGTGACTGAAAGTGTGAGCGCTGTCTGTGACTGAAAGGGTGAGCGCTGTCTGTGACTGAAAGGGTGAGTGCTGTCTGTGACTAAAAGTGTGAGAGCAGTCTGTGACTGAAAGGGTGAGTGTGACTGAAAGTGTTAGCACTGTCTGTGACTGAAAGGGTGAGTGCTGTCTGTGACTGAAAGGGTGAGTGTGACTGAAAGGGTGAGCACTGTCTGTGACTGAAAGGGTGAGTTTGACTGAAAGGGTGAGCACTGTCTGTGACTGAAAGGGTGAGCACTGTCTGTGACTGAAAGTGTGAGCGCTGTCTGTGACTGAAAGTGTGAGCACTGTCTGTGACTGAAAGTGTGAGCACTGTCTGTGACTGAAAGTGTGAGCGCTGTCTGTGACTGAAAGGGTGAGCGCTGTCTGTGACTGAAAGGGTGAGCGCTGTCTGTGACTGAAAGGGTGAGTGTGACAGAAAAGGGTGAGCACTGTCTGTGACTGAAAGGGTGAGCGCTGTCTGTGACTGAAAGGGTGAGCGCTGTCTGTGACTGAAAGTGTGAGCGCTGTCTGTGACTGAAAGGGTGAGCGCTGTCTGTGACTGAAAGTGTGAGCGCTGTCTGTGACTGAAAGGGTGAGCGCTGTCTGTGACTGAAAGGGTGAGCGCTGTCTGTGACTGAAAGGGTGAGTGTGACTGAAAGTGTGAGCACTGTCTGTGACTGAAAGGGTGAGTGCTGTCTGTGACTGAAAGGGTGAGTGTGACTGAAAGGGTGAGCACTGTCTGTGACTGAAAGGGTGAGTGTGACTGAAAGGGTGAGCACTGTCTGTGAATGAAAGGGTGAGTGTGACTGAAAGTGTGAGCACTGTCTGTGACTGAAAGGGTGAGCACTGTCTGTGACTGAAAGGGTGAGTGTGATTGAAAGGGTGAGCACTGTCTGTGACTGAAAGGGTGAGTGTGACTGAAAGAGTGAGCGCTGTCTGTGACTGAAAGGGTGAGCGCTGTCTGTGACTGAAAGGGTGAGTGTGACTGAAAGGGTGAGCACTGTCTGTGACTGAAAGGGTGAGTGTGACTGAAAGGGTGAGCACTGTCTGTGACTGAAAGGGTGAGTGTGAATGAAAGGGTGAGCACTGTCTGTGACTGAAAGGGTGAGTGTGACTGAAAGGGTGAGCACTGTCTGTGACTGAAAGGGTGAGTGTGACTGAAAGGGTGAGCACTGTCTGTGACTGAAAGGGTGAGTGTGACTGAAAGTGTGAGCACTGTCTGTGACTGAAAGGGTGAGCGCTGTCTGTGACTGAAAGGGTGAGTGTGACTGAAAGGGTGAGCACTTTCTGTGACTGAAAGGGTGAGTGTGATTGAAAGGGTGAGCACTGTCTGTGACTGAAAGGGTGAGTGTGACTGAAAGGGTGAGCGCTGTCTGTGACTGAAAGGGTGAGCGCTGTCTGTGACTGAAAGTGTGAGCGCTGTCTGTGACTGAAAGGGTGAGCGCTGTCTGTGACTGAAAGGGTGAGCGCTGTCTGTGACTGATAGGGTGAGTGTGACTGAAAGGTTGTGCACTGTCTGTGACTGAAAGGGTGAGTGTGACTGAAAGGGTGAGCACTGTCTGTGACTGAAAGGGTGAGTGTGACTGAAAGGGTGAGCACAGTCTGTGACTGAAAGGGTGAGTGTGACTGAAAGGGTGAGCGCTGTCTGTGACTGAAAGGGTGAGTGTGACTGAAAGGTTGAGCACTGTCTGTGACTGAAAGGGTGAGCGCTGTCTGTGACTGTAAGTGTGAGCGCTGTCTGTGACTGAAAGTGTGAGTGCTGTCTGTGACTGAAAGGGTGAGTGTGACTGAAAGGGTGAGCGCTGTCTGTGACTGAAAGGGTGAGTGTGACTGAAAGGGTGAGCACTGTCTGTGACTGAAAGGGTGAGTGTGACTGAAAGGGTGAGCACTCTCTGTGACTGAAAGGGTGAGTGTGACTGAAAGGGTGAGCACTGTCTGTGACTGAAAGGGTGAGTGTGACTGAAAGTGTGAGCACTGTCTGTGACTGAAAGGGTTAGCGCTGTCTGTGACTGAAAGGGTGAGCACTGTCTGTGACTGAAAGGGTGAGTGTGATTGAAAGGGTGAGCACTGTCTGTGACTGAAAGGGTGAGCGCTGTCTGTGACTGAAAAGGTGAGCACTGTCTGTGACTGAAAGGGTGAGCACTGTCTGTGACTGAAAGTGTGAGTGCTGTCTGTGACTGAAAGTGTGAGCACTGTCTGTGACTGAAAGTGTGAGCACTGTCTGTGACTGAAAGTGTGAGCGCTGTCTGTGACTGAAATTGTGAGCATTGTCTGTGACTGAAAGGGTGAGCGCTGTCTGTGACTGAAAGGGTGAGCACTGTCTGTGACTGAAAGGGTGAGCGCTGTCTGTGACTGAAAGGGTGAGCGCTGTCTGTGACTGAAAGGGTGAGTGTGACTGAAAGGGTGTGCACTGTCTGTGACTGAAAGGGTGAGCACTGTCTGTGACTGAAAGGGTGAGCGCTGTCTGTGACTGAAAGGGTGAGTGCTGTCTGTGACTGAAAGGGTGAGCGCTGTCTGTGACTGAAAGTGTGAGCGCTGTCTGTGACTGAAAGGGTGAGCTCTGTCTGTGAATGAAAGGGTGAGCACTTTCTGTGACTGAAAGGGTGAGCGCTGTCTGTGATTGAAAGTGTGAGCGCTGTCTGTGTCTGAAAGGGTGAGTGTGACTGAAAGTGTGAGCACTGTCTGTGACTGAAAGGGTGAGCGCTGTCTGTGACTGAAAGGGTGAGTGTGACTGAAAGGGTGAGCACTGTCTGTGACTGAAAGGGTGAGTGTGATTGAAAGGGTGAGCACTGTCTGTGACTGAAAGGGTGAGTGTGACTGTAAGGGTGAGCACTGTCTGTGACTGAAAGGGTGAGTGTGACTGAAAGGGTGAGCACTGTCTGTGACTGAAAGGGTGAGTATGACTGAAATTTTGAGCACTGTCTGTGACTGAAAGGGTGAGCGCTGTCTGTGACTGAAAGGGTGAGTGTGACTGAAAGGGTGAGCACTGTCTGTGACTGAAAGGGTGAGTGTGATTGAAAGGGTGATCACTGTCTGTGACTGAAAGGGTGAGTGTGACTCAAAGGGTGAGCGCTGTCTGTGACTGAAAGGGTGAGCGCTGTCTGTGACTGAAAGTGTGAGCGCTGTCTGTGACTGAAAGGGTGAGCGCTATCTGTGACTGAAAGGGTGAGTGTGACTGAAAGGGTGAGCACTGTCTGTGACTGAAAGGGTGAGTGTGACTGAAAGGGTGAGCACTGTCTGTGACTGAAAGGGTGAGTGTGACTGAAAGGGTGAGCACTGTCTGTGACTGAAAGGGTGAGCGCTGTCTGTGACTGAAAGTGTGAGTGCTGTCTGTGACTGAAAGGGTGAGCGCTGTCTGTGACTGAAAGTGTGAGCGCTGTCTGTGACTGAAAGGGTGAGCACTTTCTGTGACTGAAAGTGTGAGCGCAGTCTGTGACTGAAAGGGTGAGTGTCACTGAAAGTGTGAGCACTGTCTGTGACTGAAAGTGTGAGCACTGTCTGTGACTGAAAGGGTGAGCGCTGTCTGTGACTGAAAGTGTGAGCACTGTCTGTGACTGAAAGTGTGAGCGCTGTCTGTGACTGAAAGTGTGAGCGCTGTCTGTGACTGAAAGGGTGAGCGCTGTCTGTGACTGAAAGGGTGAGTGTGACAGAAAAGGGTGAGCACTGTCTGTGACTGAAAGGGTGAGCACTGTCTGTGACTGAAAGGGTGAGCGCTGTCTGTGACTGAAAGGGTGAGCGCTGTCTGTGACTGAAAGTGTGAGCGCTGTCTGTGACTGAAAGGGTGAGCGCTGTCTGTGACTGAAAGTGTGAGCGCTGTCTGTGACTGAAAGGGTGAGCGCTGTCTGTGACTGAAACGGTGAGTGCTGTCTGTGACTGAAAGTGTGAGCGCTGTCTGTGACTGAAAGGGTGAGTGTGACTGAAAGTGTGAGCACTGTCTGTGACTGAAAGGGTGAGTGTGACTGAAAGGGTGAGCACTGTCTGTGAATGAAAGGGTGAGTGTGACTGAAAGTGTGAGCACTGTCTGTGACTGAAAGGGTGAGCACTGTCTGTGACTGAAAGGGTGAGTGTGATTGAAAGGGTGAGCACTGTATGTGACTGAAAGGGTGAGTGTGACTGAAAGAGTGAGCGCTGTCTGTGACTGAAAGGGTGAGCGCTGTCTGTGACTGAAAGTTTGAGCGCTGTCTGTGACTGAAAGGGTGAGTGCTGTCTGTGACTGAAAGGGTGAGTGTGACTGAAAGGGAGAGCACTGTCTGTGACTGAAAGGGTGAGTGTGACTGAAAGGGTGAGCACTGTCTGTGACTGAAAGGGTGAGTGTGACTGAAAGGGTGACCACTGTCTGTGACTGAAAGGGTGAGTGTGATTGAAAGGGTGAGCACTGTCTGTGACTGAAAGGGTGAGTGTGACTGAAAGGGTGAGCACTGTCTGTGACTGAAAGGGTGAGTGTGACTGAAAGGGTGAGCACTGTCTGTGACTGAAAGGGTGAGTGTGACTGAAAGTGTGAGCACTGTCTGTGACTGAAAGGGTGAGCGCTGTCTGTGACTGAAAGGGTGAGTGTGACTGAAAGGGTGAGCACTGTCTGTGACTGAAAGGGTGAGTGTGATTGAAAGGGTGAGCACTGTCTGTGACTGAAAGGGTGAGTGTGACTGATAGGGTGAGCGCTGTCTGTGACTGAAAGGGTGAGCGCTGTCTGTGACTGAAAGGGTGAGTGTGACTGAAAGGTTGAGCACTGTCTGTGACTGAAAGGGTGAGTGTGACTGAAAGGGTGAGCACTGTCTGTGACTGAAAGTGTGAGCGCTGTCTGTGACTGAAAGGGTGAGCGCTGTCTGTGACTGAAACGGTGAGTGCTGTCTGTGACTGAAAGTGTGAGCGCTGTCTGTGACTGAAAGGGTGAGTGTGACTGAAAGTGTGAGCACTGTCTGTGACTGAAAGGGTGAGTGTGACTGAAAGGGTGAGCACTGTCTGTGAATGAAAGGGTGAGTGTGACTGAAAGTGTGAGCACTGTCTGTGACTGAAAGGGTGAGCACTGTCTGTGACTGAAAGGGTGAGTGTGATTGAAAGGGTGAGTGTGATTGAAAGGGTGAGCACTGTATGTGACTGAAAGGGTGAGTGTGACTGAAAGAGTGAGCGCTGTCTGTGACTGAAAGGGTGAGCGCTGTCTGTGACTGAACGTTTGAGCGCTGTCTGTGACTGAAAGGGTGAGTGCTGTCTGTGACTGAAAGGGTGAGTGTGACAGAAAGGGAGAGCACTGTCTGTGACTGAAAGGGTGAGTGTGACTGAAAGGGTGAGCACTGTCTGTGACTGAAAGGGTGAGTGTGACTGAAAGGGTGACCACTGTCTGTGACTGAAAGGGTGAGTGTGATTGAAAGGGTGAGCACTGTCTGTGACTGAAAGGGTGAGTGTGACTGAAAGGGTGAGCACTGTCTGTGACTGAAAGGGTGAGTGTGACTGAAAGTGTGAGCACTGTCTGTGACTGAAAGTGTGAGCGCTGTCTGTGACTGAAAGTGTGAGCGCTGTGTGTGACTGAAAGGGTGAGCGCTGTCTGTGACTGAAAGTGTGAGCGCTGTCTGTGACTGAAAGGGTGAGCGCTGTCTGTGACTGAAACGGTGAGTGCTGTCTGTGACTGAAAGTGTGAGCGCTGTCTGTGACTGAAAGGGTGAGTGTGACTGAAAGTGTGAGCACTGTCTGTGACTGAAAGGGTGAGTGTGACTGAAAGGGTGAGCACTGTCTGTGAATGAAAGGGTGAGTGTGACTGAAAGTGTGAGCACTGTCTGTGACTGAAAGGGTGAGTGTGATTGAAAGGGTGAGCACTGTATGTGACTGAAAGGGTGAGTGTGACTGAAAGAGTGAGCGCTGTCTGTGACTGAAAGGGTGAGCGCTGTCTGTGACTGAAAGTTTGAGCGCTGTCTGTGACTGAAAGGGTGAGTGCTGTCTGTGACTGAAAGGGTGAGTGTGACTGAAAGGGAGAGCACTGTCTGTGACTGAAAGGGTGAGTGTGACTGAAAGGGTGAGCACTGTCTGTGACTGAAAGGGTGAGTGTGACTGAAAGGGTGACCACTGTCTGTGACTGAAAGGGTGAGTGTGATTGAAAGGGTGAGCACTGTCTGTGACTGAAAGGGTGAGTGTGACTGAAAGGGTGAGCACTGTCTGTGACTGAAAGGGTGAGTGTGACTGAAAGGGTGAGCACTGTCTGTGACTGAAAGGGTGAGTGTGACTGAAAGTGTGAGCACTGTCTGTGACTGAAAGGGTGAGCGCTGTCTGTGACTGAAAGGGTGAGTGTGACTGAAAGGGTGAGCACTGTCTGTGACTGAAAGGGTGAGTGTGATTGAAAGGGTGAGCACTGTCTGTGACTGAAAGGGTGAGTGTGACTGATAGGGTGAGCGCTGTCTGTGACTGAAAGGGTGAGCGCTGTCTGTGACTGAAAGGGTGAGTGTGACTGAAAGGTTGAGCACTGTCTGTGACTGAAAGGGTGAGTGTGACTGAAAGGGTGAGCACTGTCTGTGACTGAAAGTGTGAGCGCTGTCTGTGACTGAAAGGGTGAGCGCTGTCTGTGACTGAAACGGTGAGTGCTGTCTGTGACTGAAAGTGTGAGCGCTGTCTGTGACTGAAAGGGTGAGTGTGACTGAAAGTGTGAGCACTGTCTGTGACTGAAAGGGTGAGTGTGACTGAAAGGGTGAGCACTGTCTGTGAATGAAAGGGTGAGTGTGACTGAAAGTGTGAGCACTGTCTGTGACTGAAAGGGTGAGCACTGTCTGTGACTGAAAGGGTGAGTGTGATTGAAAGGGTGAGTGTGATTGAAAGGGTGAGCACTGTATGTGACTGAAAGGGTGAGTGTGACTGAAAGAGTGAGCGCTGTCTGTGACTGAAAGGGTGAGCGCTGTCTGTGACTGAACGTTTGAGCGCTGTCTGTGACTGAAAGGGTGAGTGCTGTCTGTGACTGAAAGGGTGAGTGTGACAGAAAGGGAGAGCACTGTCTGTGACTGAAAGGGTGAGTGTGACTGAAAGGGTGAGCACTGTCTGTGACTGAAAGGGTGAGTGTGACTGAAAGGGTGACCACTGTCTGTGACTGAAAGGGTGAGTGTGATTGAAAGGGTGAGCACTGTCTGTGACTGAAAGGGTGAGTGTGACTGAAAGGGTGAGCACTGTCTGTGACTGAAAGGGTGAGTGTGACTGAAAGGGTGAGCACTGTCTGTGACTGAAAGGGTGAGTGTGACTGAAAGTGTGAGCACTGTCTGTGACTGAAAGGGTGAGCGCTGTCTGTGACTGAAAGGGTGAGTGTGACTGAAAGGGTGAGCACTGTCTGTGACTGAAAGGGTGAGTGTGATTGAAAGGGTGAGCACTGTCTGTGACTGAAAGGGTGAGTGTGACTGATAGGGTGAGCGCTGTCTGTGACTGAAAGGGTGAGCGCTGTCTGTGACTGAAAGGGTGAGTGTGACTGAAAGGTTGAGCACTGTCTGTGACTGAAAGGGTGAGTGTGACTGAAAGGGTGAGCACTGTCTGTGACTGAAAGGGTGAGTGTGACTGAAAGGGTGAGCACAGTCTGTGACTGAAAGTGTGAGTGTGACTGAAAGGGTGAGCGCTGTCTGTGACTGAAAGGGTGAGTGTGACTGAAAGGTTGAGCACTGTCTGTGACTGAAAGGGTGAGCGCTGTCTGTGACTGTAAGTGTGAGCGCTGTCTGTGACTGAAAGTGTGAGCGCTGTCTGTGACTGAAAGGGTGAGTGTGACTGAAAGGTTGAGCACTTTCTGTGACTGAAAGGGTGAGTGTGACTGAAAGGGTGAGCGCTGTCTGTGACTGAAAGGGTGAGCGCTGTCTGTGACTGAAAGGGTGAGTGTGACTGAAAGGTTGAGCACTGTCTGTGACTGAAAGGGTGAGTGTGACTGAAAGGGTGAGCACTGTCTGTGACTGAAAGGGTGAGTGTGACTGAAAGGGTGAGTGTGACTGAATGTGTGAGCACTGTCTGTGACTGAAAGGGTTAGCGCTGTCTGTGACTGAAAGGGTGAGCACTGTCTGTGACTGAAAGGGTGAGTGTGATTGAAAGGGTGAGCACTGTCTGTGACTGAAAGGGTGAGCGCTGTCTGTGACTGAAAGGGTGAGTGTGACTGAAAGGGTGAGCACTGTCTGTGACTGAAAGGGTGAGTGTGATTGAAAGGGTGATCACTGTCTGTGACTGAAAGGGTGAGTGTGACTGAAAGGGTGAGCACTGTCTGTGACTGAAAGGGTGAGTGTGACTGAAAGTGTGAGCACTGTCTGTGACTGAAAGGGTGAGCGCTGTCTGTGACTGAAAGGGTGAGTGTGACTGAAAGGGTGAGCACTGTCTGTGACTGAAAGGGTGAGTGTGATTGAAAGGGTGAGCACTGTCTGTGACTGAAAGGGTGAGTGTGACTGAAAGGGTGAGCGCTGTCTGTGACTGAAAGGGTGAGCGCTGTCTGTGACTGAAAGTGTGAGCGCTGTCTGTGACTGAAAGGGTGAGTGTGATTGAAAGGGTGAGCACTGTCTGTGACTGAAAGGGTGAGTGTGACTGAAAGGGTGAGCACTGTCTGTGACTGAAAGGGTGAGTGTGACTGAAAGGGTGAGCACTCTCTGTGACTGAAAGGGTGAGTGTGACTGAAAGGGTGAGCACTGTCTGTGACTGAAAGGGTGAGTGTGACTGAAAGTGTGAGCACTGTCTGTGACTGAAAGGGTTAGCGCTGTCTGTGACTGAAAGGGTGAGCACTGTCTGTGACTGAAAGGGTGAGTGTGATTGAAAGGGTGAGCACTGTCTGTGACTGAAAGGGTGAGCGCTGTCTGTGACTGAAAAGGTGAGCACTGTCTGTGACTGAAAGGGTGAGCACTGTCTGTGACTGAAAGTGTGAGTGCTGTCTGTGACTGAAAGTGTGAGCACTGTCTGTGACTGAAAGTGTGAGCACTGTCTGTGACTGAAAGTGTGAGCGCTGTCTGTGACTGAAATTGTGAGCATTGTCTGTGACTGAAAGGGTGAGCGCTGTCTGTGACTGAAAGGGTGAGCACTGTCTGTGACTGAAAGGGTGAGCGCTGTCTGTGACTGAAAGGGTGAGCGCTGTCTGTGACTGAAAGGGTGAGTGTGACTGAAAGGGTGTGCACTGTCTGTGACTGAAAGGGTGAGCACTGTCTGTGACTGAAAGGGTGAGCGCTGTCTGTGACTGAAAGTGTGAGTGCTGTCTGTGACTGAAAGGGTGAGCGCTGTCTGTGACTGAAAGTGTGAGCGCTGTCTGTGACTGAAAGGGTGAGCTCTGTCTGTGACTGAAAGGGTGAGCACTTTCTGTGACTGAAAGGGTGAGCGCTGTCTGTGATTGAAAGTGTGAGCGCTGTCTGTGTCTGAAAGGGTGAGTGTGACTGAAAGTGTGAGCACTGTCTGTGACTGAAAGGGTGAGCGCTGTCTGTGACTGAAAGGGTGAGTGTGACTGAAAGGGTGAGCACTGTCTGTGACTGAAAGGGTGAGTGTGATTGAAAGGGTGAGCACTGTCTGTGACTGAAAGGGTGAGTGTGACTGTAAGGGTGAGCACTGTCTGTGACTGAAAGGGTGAGTGTGACTGAAAGGGTGAGCACTGTCTGTGACTGAAAGGGTGAGTATGACTGAAATTTTGAGCACTGTCTGTGACTGAAAGGGTGAGCGCTGTCTGTGACTGAAAGGGTGAGTGTGACTGAAAGGGTGAGCACTGTCTGTGACTGAAAGGGTGAGTGTGATTGAAAGGGTGATCACTGTCTGTGACTGAAAGGGTGAGTGTGACTCAAAGGGTGAGCGCTGTCTGTGACTGAAAGGGTGAGCGCTGTCTGTGACTGAAAGTGTGAGCGCTGTCTGTGACTGAAAGGGTGAGCGCTATCTGTGACTGAAAGGGTGAGTGTGACTGAAAGGGTGAGCACTGTCTGTGACTGAAAGGGTGAGTGTGACTGAAAGGGTGAGCACTGTCTGTGACTGAAAGGGTGAGTGTGACTGAAAGGGTGAGCACTGTCTGTGACTGAAAGGGTGAGCGCTGTCTGTGACTGAAAGTGTGAGTGCTGTCTGTGACTGAAAGGGTGAGCGCTGTCTTTGACTGAAAGTGTGAGCCCTGTCTGTGACTGAAAGGGTGAGCGCTGTCTGTGACTGAAAGTGTTAGTGTGACTGAAAGGGTGAGCGCTGTCTGTGACTGAAAGGGTGAGTGTGACTGAAAGGGTGAGCACTGTCTGTGACTGAAAGGGTGAGTGTGATTGAAAGGGTGATCACTGTCTGTGACTGAAAGGGTGAGTGTGACTGAAAGGGTGAGCACTGTCTGTGACTGAAAGGGTGAGTGTGACTGAAAGTGTGAGCACTGTCTGTGACTGAAAGGGTGAGCGCTGTCTGTGACTGAAAGGGTGAGTGTGACTGAAAGGGTGAGCACTGTCTGTGACTGAAAGGGTGAGTGTGATTGAAAGGGTGAGCACTGTCTGTGACTGAAAGGGTGAGTGTGACTGAAAGGGTGAGCGCTGTCTGTGACTGAAAGGGTGAGCGCTGTCTGTGACTGAAAGTGTGAGCGCTGTCTGTGACTGAAAGGGTGAGTGTGATTGAAAGGGTGAGCACTGTCTGTGACTGAAAGGGTGAGTGTGACTGAAAGGGTGAGCACTGTCTGTGTCTGAAAGGGTGAGTGTGACTGAAAGGGTGAGCACTCTCTGTGACTGAAAGGGTGAGTGTGACTGAAAGGGTGAGCACTGTCTGTGACTGAAAGGGTGAGTGTGACTGAAAGTGTGAGCACTGTCTGTGACTGAAAGGGTTAGCGCTGTCTGTGACTGAAAGGGTGAGCACTGTCTGTGACTGAAAGGGTGAGTGTGATTGAAAGGGTGAGCACTGTCTGTGACTGAAAGGGTGAGCGCTGTCTGTGACTGAAAAGGTGAGCACTGTCTGTGACTGAAAGGGTGAGCACTGTCTGTGACTGAAAGTGTGAGTGCTGTCTGTGACTGAAAGTGTGAGCACTGTCTGTGACTGAAAGTGTGAGCACTGTCTGTGACTGAAAGTGTGAGCGCTGTCTGTGACTGAAATTGTGAGCATTGTCTGTGACTGAAAGGGTGAGCGCTGTCTGTGACTGAAAGGGTGAGCACTGTCTGTGACTGAAAGGGTGAGCGCTGTCTGTGACTGAAAGGGTGAGCGCTGTCTGTGACTGAAAGGGTGAGTGTGACTGAAAGGGTGTGCACTGTCTGTGACTGAAAGGGTGAGCACTGTCTGTGACTGAAAGGGTGAGCGCTGTCTGTGACTGAAAGTGTGAGTGCTGTCTGTGACTGAAAGGGTGAGCGCTGTCTGTGACTGAAAGTGTGAGCGCTGTCTGTGACTGAAAGGGTGAGCTCTGTCTGTGACTGAAAGGGTGAGCACTTTCTGTGACTGAAAGGGTGAGCGCTGTCTGTGATTGAAAGTGTGAGCGCTGTCTGTGTCTGAAAGGGTGAGTGTGACTGAAAGTGTGAGCACTGTCTGTGACTGAAAGGGTGAGCGCTGTCTGTGACTGAAAGGGTGAGTGTGACTGAAAGGGTGAGCACTGTCTGTGACTGAAAGGGTGAGTGTGATTGAAAGGGTGAGCACTGTCTGTGACTGAAAGGGTGAGTGTGACTGTAAGGGTGAGCACTGTCTGTGACTGAAAGGGTGAGTGTGACTGAAAGGGTGAGCACTGTCTGTGACTGAAAGGGTGAGTATGACTGAAATTTTGAGCACTGTCTGTGACTGAAAGGGTGAGCGCTGTCTGTGACTGAAAGGGTGAGTGTGACTGAAAGGGTGAGCACTGTCTGTGACTGAAAGGGTGAGTGTGATTGAAAGGGTGATCACTGTCTGTGACTGAAAGGGTGAGTGTGACTCAAAGGGTGAGCGCTGTCTGTGACTGAAAGGGTGAGCGCTGTCTGTGACTGAAAGTGTGAGCGCTGTCTGTGACTGAAAGGGTGAGCGCTATCTGTGACTGAAAGGGTGAGTGTGACTGAAAGGGTGAGCACTGTCTGTGACTGAAAGGGTGAGTGTGACTGAAAGGGTGAGCACTGTCTGTGACTGAAAGGGTGAGTGTGACTGAAAGGGTGAGCACTGTCTGTGACTGAAAGGGTGAGCGCTGTCTGTGACTGAAAGTGTGAGTGCTGTCTGTGACTGAAAGGGTGAGCGCTGTCTGTGACTGAAAGTGTGAGCGCTGTCTGTGACTGAAAGGGTGAGCACTTTCTGTGACTGAAAGTGTGAGCGCAGTCTGTGACTGAAAGGGTGAGTGTCACTGAAAGTGTGAGCACTGTCTGTGACTGAAAGTGTGAGCACTGTCTGTGACTGAAAGGGTGAGCGCTGTCTGTGACTGAAAGTGTGAGCACTGTCTGTGACTGAAAGTGTGAGCGCTGTCTGTGACTGAAAGTGTGAGCGCTGTCTGTGACTGAAAGGGTGAGCGCTGTCTGTGACTGAAAGGGTGAGCGCTGTCTGTGACTGAAAGGGTGAGTGTGACAGAAAAGGGTGAGCACTGTCTGTGACTGAAAGGGTGAGCACTGTCTGTGACTGAAAGGGTGAGCGCTGTCTGTGACTGAAAGTGTGAGCGCTGTCTGTGACTGAAAGTGTGAGCGCTGTCTGTGACTGAAAGGGTGAGCGCTGTCTGTGACTGAAAGTGTGAGCGCTGTCTGTGACTGAAAGGGTGAGCGCTGTCTGTGACTGAAACGGTGAGTGCTGTCTGTGACTGAAAGTGTGAGCGCTGTCTGTGACTGAAAGGGTGAGTGTGACTGAAAGTGTGAGCACTGTCTGTGACTGAAAGGGTGAGTGTGACTGAAAGGGTGAGCACTGTCTGTGAATGAAAGGGTGAGTGTGACTGAAAGTGTGAGCACTGTCTGTGACTGAAAGGGTGAGCACTGTCTGTGACTGAAAGGGTGAGTGTGATTGAAAGGGTGAGCACTGTATGTGACTGAAAGGGTGAGTGTGACTGAAAGAGTGAGCGCTGTCTGTGACTGAAAGGGTGAGCGCTGTCTGTGACTGAAAGTTTGAGCGCTGTCTGTGACTGAAAGGGTGAGTGCTGTCTGTGACTGAAAGGGTGAGTGTGACTGAAAGGGAGAGCACTGTCTGTGACTGAAAGGGTGAGTGTGACTGAAAGGGTGAGCACTGTCTGTGACTGAAAGGGTGAGTGTGACTGAAAGGGTGACCACTGTCTGTGACTGAAAGGGTGAGTGTGATTGAAAGGGTGAGCACTGTCTGTGACTGAAAGGGTGAGTGTGACTGAAAGGGTGAGCACTGTCTGTGACTGAAAGGGTGAGTGTGACTGAAAGGGTGAGCACTGTCTGTGACTGAAAGGGTGAGTGTGACTGAAAGTGTGAGCACTGTCTGTGACTGAAAGGGTGAGCGCTGTCTGTGACTGAAAGGGTGAGTGTGACTGAAAGGGTGAGCACTGTCTGTGACTGAAAGGGTGAGTGTGATTGAAAGGGTGAGCACTGTCTGTGACTGAAAGGGTGAGTGTGACTGATAGGGTGAGCGCTGTCTGTGACTGAAAGGGTGAGCGCTGTCTGTGACTGAAAGGGTGAGTGTGACTGAAAGGTTGAGCACTGTCTGTGACTGAAAGGGTGAGTGTGACTGAAAGGGTGAGCACTGTCTGTGACAGAAAGTGTGAGCGCTGTCTGTGACTGAAAGGGTGAGCGCTGTCTGTGACTGAAACGGTGAGTGCTGTCTGTGACTGAAAGTGTGAGCGCTGTCTGTGACTGAAAGGGTGAGTGTGACTGAAAGTGTGAGCACTGTCTGTGACTGAAAGGGTGAGTGTGACTGAAAGGGTGAGCACTGTCTGTGAATGAAAGGGTGAGTGTGACTGAAAGTGTGAGCACTGTCTGTGACTGAAAGGGTGAGCACTGTCTGTGACTGAAAGGGTGAGTGTGATTGAAAGGGTGAGTGTGATTGAAAGGGTGAGCACTGTATGTGACTGAAAGGGTGAGTGTGACTGAAAGAGTGAGCGCTGTCTGTGACTGAAAGGGTGAGCGCTGTCTGTGACTGAACGTTTGAGCGCTGTCTGTGACTGAAAGGGTGAGTGCTGTCTGTGACTGAAAGGGTGAGTGTGACAGAAAGGGAGAGCACTGTCTGTGACTGAAAGGGTGAGTGTGACTGAAAGGGTGAGCACTGTCTGTGACTGAAAGGGTGAGTGTGACTGAAAGGGTGACCACTGTCTGTGACTGAAAGGGTGAGTGTGATTGAAAGGGTGAGCACTGTCTGTGACTGAAAGGGTGAGTGTGACTGAAAGGGTGAGCACTGTCTGTGACTGAAAGGGTGAGTGTGACTGAAAGGGTGAGCACTGTCTGTGACTGAAAGGGTGAGTGTGACTGAAAGTGTGAGCACTGTCTGTGACTGAAAGGGTGAGCGCTGTCTGTGACTGAAAGGGTGAGTGTGACTGAAAGGGTGAGCACTGTCTGTGACTGAAAGGGTGAGTGTGATTGAAAGGGTGAGCACTGTCTGTGACTGAAAGGGTGAGTGTGACTGATAGGGTGAGCGCTGTCTGTGACTGAAAGGGTGAGCGCTGTCTGTGACTGAAAGGGTGAGTGTGACTGAAAGGTTGAGCACTGTCTGTGACTGAAAGGGTGAGTGTGACTGAAAGGGTGAGCACTGTCTGTGACTGAAAGGGTGAGTGTGACTGAAAGGGTGAGCACAGTCTGTGACTGAAAGTGTGAGTGTGACTGAAAGGGTGAGCGCTGTCTGTGACTGAAAGGGTGAGTGTGACTGAAAGGTTGAGCACTGTCTGTGACTGAAAGGGTGAGCGCTGTCTGTGACTGTAAGTGTGAGCGCTGTCTGTGACTGAAAGTGTGAGCGCTGTCTGTGACTGAAAGGGTGAGTGTGACTGAAAGGTTGAGCACTTTCTGTGACTGAAAGGGTGAGTGTGACTGAAAGGGTGAGCGCTGTCTGTGACTGAAAGGGTGAGCGCTGTCTGTGACTGAAAGGGTGAGTGTGACTGAAAGGTTGAGCACTGTCTGTGACTGAAAGGGTGAGTGTGACTGAAAGGGTGAGCACTGTCTGTGACTGAAAGGGTGAGTGTGACTGAAAGGGTGAGTGTGACTGAATGTGTGAGCACTGTCTGTGACTGAAAGGGTTAGCGCTGTCTGTGACTGAAAGGGTGAGCACTGTCTGTGACTGAAAGGGTGAGTGTGATTGAAAGGGTGAGCACTGTCTGTGACTGAAAGGGTGAGCGCTGTCTGTGACTGAAAAGGTGAGCACTGTCTGTGACTGAAAGGGTGAGCACTGTCTGTGACTGAAAGTGTGAGTGCTGTCTGTGACTGAAAGTGTGAGCACTGTCTGTGACTGAAAGTGTGAGCACTGTCTGTGACTGAAAGTGTGAGCGTTGTCTGTGACTGAAATTGTGAGCATTGTCTGTGACTGAAAGGGTGAGCGCTGTCTGTGACTGAAAGGGTGAGCACTGTCTGTGACTGAAAGGGTGAGCGCTGTCTGTGACTGAAAGGGTGAGCGCTGTCTGTGACTGAAAGGGTGAGTGTGACTGAAAGGGTGTGCACTGTCTGTGACTGAAAGGGTGAGCACTGTCTGTGACTGAAAGGGTGAGCGCTGTCTGTGACTGAAAGTGTGAGTGCTGTCTGTGACTGAAAGGGTGAGCGCTGTCTGTGACTGAAAGTGTGAGCGCTGTCTGTGACTGAAAGGGTGAGCTCTGTCTGTGACTGAAAGGGTGAGCACTTTCTGTGACTGAAAGGGTGAGCGCTGTCTGTGATTGAAAGTGTGAGCGCTGTCTGTGTCTGAAAGGGTGAGTGTGACTGAAAGTGTGAGCACTGTCTGTGACTGAAAGGGTGAGCGCTGTCTGTGACTGAAAGGGTGAGTGTGACTGAAAGGGTGAGCACTGTCTGTGACTGAAAGGGTGAGTGTGATTGAAAGGGTGAGCACTGTCTGTGACTGAAAGGGTGAGTGTGACTGTAAGGGTGAGCACTGTCTGTGACTGAAAGGGTGAGTGTGACTGAAAGGGTGAGCACTGTCTGTGACTGAAAGGGTGAGTATGACTGAAATTTTGAGCACTGTCTGTGACTGAAAGGGTGAGCGCTGTCTGTGACTGAAAGGGTGAGTGTGACTGAAAGGGTGAGCACTGTCTGTGACTGAAAGGGTGAGTGTGATTGAAAGGGTGATCACTGTCTGTGACTGAAAGGGTGAGTGTGACTCAAAGGGTGAGCGCTGTCTGTGACTGAAAGGGTGAGCGCTGTCTGTGACTGAAAGTGTGAGCGCTGTCTGTGACTGAAAGGGTGAGCGCTATCTGTGACTGAAAGGGTGAGTGTGACTGAAAGGGTGAGCACTGTCTGTGACTGAAAGGGTGAGTGTGACTGAAAGGGTGAGCACTGTCTGTGACTGAAAGGGTGAGTGTGACTGAAAGGGTGAGCACTGTCTGTGACTGAAAGGGTGAGCGCTGTCTGTGACTGAAAGTGTGAGTGCTGTCTGTGACTGAAAGGGTGAGCGCTGTCTTTGACTGAAAGTGTGAGCCCTGTCTGTGACTGAAAGGGTGAGCGCTGTCTGTGACTGAAAGTGTTAGTGTGACTGAAAGGGTGAGCGCTGTCTGTGACTGAAAGGGTGAGTGTGACTGAAAGGGTGAGCACTGTCTGTGACTGAAAGGGTGAGTGTGATTGAAAGGGTGATCACTGTCTGTGACTGAAAGGGTGAGTGTGACTGAAAGGGTGAGCACTGTCTGTGACTGAAAGGGTGAGTGTGACTGAAAGTGTGAGCACTGTCTGTGACTGAAAGGGTGAGCGCTGTCTGTGACTGAAAGGGTGAGTGTGACTGAAAGGGTGAGCACTGTCTGTGACTGAAAGGGTGAGTGTGATTGAAAGGGTGAGCACTGTCTGTGACTGAAAGGGTGAGTGTGACTGAAAGGGTGAGCGCTGTCTGTGACTGAAAGGGTGAGCGCTGTCTGTGACTGAAAGTGTGAGCGCTGTCTGTGACTGAAAGGGTGAGTGTGATTGAAAGGGTGAGCACTGTCTGTGACTGAAAGGGTGAGTGTGACTGAAAGGGTGAGCACTGTCTGTGTCTGAAAGGGTGAGTGTGACTGAAAGGGTGAGCACTCTCTGTGACTGAAAGGGTGAGTGTGACTGAAAGGGTGAGCACTGTCTGTGACTGAAAGGGTGAGTGTGACTGAAAGTGTGAGCACTGTCTGTGACTGAAAGGGTTAGCGCTGTCTGTGACTGAAAGGGTGAGCACTGTCTGTGACTGAAAGGGTGAGTGTGATTGAAAGGGTGAGCACTGTCTGTGACTGAAAGGGTGAGCGCTGTCTGTGACTGAAAAGGTGAGCACTGTCTGTGACTGAAAGGGTGAGCACTGTCTGTGACTGAAAGTGTGAGTGCTGTCTGTGACTGAAAGTGTGAGCACTGTCTGTGACTGAAAGTGTGAGCACTGTCTGTGACTGAAAGTGTGAGCGCTGTCTGTGACTGAAATTGTGAGCATTGTCTGTGACTGAAAGGGTGAGCGCTGTCTGTGACTGAAAGGGTGAGCACTGTCTGTGACTGAAAGGGTGAGCGCTGTCTGTGACTGAAAGGGTGAGCGCTGTCTGTGACTGAAAGGGTGAGTGTGACTGAAAGGGTGTGCACTGTCTGTGACTGAAAGGGTGAGCACTGTCTGTGACTGAAAGGGTGAGCGCTGTCTGTGACTGAAAGTGTGAGTGCTGTCTGTGACTGAAAGGGTGAGCGCTGTCTGTGACTGAAAGTGTGAGCGCTGTCTGTGACTGAAAGGGTGAGCTCTGTCTGTGACTGAAAGGGTGAGCACTTTCTGTGACTGAAAGGGTGAGCGCTGTCTGTGATTGAAAGTGTGAGCGCTGTCTGTGTCTGAAAGGGTGAGTGTGACTGAAAGTGTGAGCACTGTCTGTGACTGAAAGGGTGAGCGCTGTCTGTGACTGAAAGGGTGAGTGTGACTGAAAGGGTGAGCACTGTCTGTGACTGAAAGGGTGAGTGTGATTGAAAGGGTGAGCACTGTCTGTGACTGAAAGGGTGAGTGTGACTGTAAGGGTGAGCACTGTCTGTGACTGAAAGGGTGAGTGTGACTGAAAGGGTGAGCACTGTCTGTGACTGAAAGGGTGAGTATGACTGAAATTTTGAGCACTGTCTGTGACTGAAAGGGTGAGCGCTGTCTGTGACTGAAAGGGTGAGTGTGACTGAAAGGGTGAGCACTGTCTGTGACTGAAAGGGTGAGTGTGATTGAAAGGGTGATCACTGTCTTTGACTGAAAGGGTGAGTGTGACTCAAAGGGTGAGCGCTGTCTGTGACTGAAAGGGTGAGCGCTGTCTGTGACTGAAAGTGTGAGCGCTGTCTGTGACTGAAAGGGTGAGCGCTATCTGTGACTGAAAGGGTGAGTGTGACTGAAAGGGTGAGCACTGTCTGTGACTGAAAGGGTGAGTGTGACTGAAAGGGTGAGCACTGTCTGTGACTGAAAGGGTGAGTGTGACTGAAAGGGTGAGCACTGTCTGTGACTGAAAGGGTGAGCGCTGTCTGTGACTGAAAGTGTGAGTGCTGTCTGTGACTGAAAGGGTGAGCGCTGTCTGTGACTGAAAGTGTGAGCGCTGTCTGTGACTGAAAGGGTGAGCACTTTCTGTGACTGAAAGTGTGAGCGCAGTCTGTGACTGAAAGGGTGAGTGTCACTGAAAGTGTGAGCACTGTCTGTGACTGAAAGTGTGAGCACTGTCTGTGACTGAAAGGGTGAGCGCTGTCTGTGACTGAAAGTGTGAGCACTGTCTGTGACTGAAAGTGTGAGCGCTGTCTGTGACTGAAAGTGTGAGCGCTGTCTGTGACTGAAAGGGTGAGCGCTGTCTGTGACTGAAAGGGTGAGCGCTGTCTGTGACTGAAAGGGTGAGTGTGACAGAAAAGGGTGAGCACTGTCTGTGACTGAAAGGGTGAGCACTGTCTGTGACTGAAAGGGTGAGCGCTGTCTGTGACTGAAAGTGTGAGCGCTGTCTGTGACTGAAAGTGTGAGCGCTGTCTGTGACTGAAAGGGTGAGCGCTGTCTGTGACTGAAAGTGTGAGCGCTGTCTGTGACTGAAAGGGTGAGCGCTGTCTGTGACTGAAACGGTGAGTGCTGTCTGTGACTGAAAGTGTGAGCGCTGTCTGTGACTGAAAGGGTGAGTGTGACTGAAAGTGTGAGCACTGTCTGTGACTGAAAGGGTGAGTGTGACTGAAAGGGTGAGCACTGTCTGTGAATGAAAGGGTGAGTGTGACTGAAAGTGTGAGCACTGTCTGTGACTGAAAGGGTGAGCACTGTCTGTGACTGAAAGGGTGAGTGTGATTGAAAGGGTGAGCACTGTATGTGACTGAAAGGGTGAGTGTGACTGAAAGAGTGAGCGCTGTCTGTGACTGAAAGGGTGAGCGCTGTCTGTGACTGAAAGTTTGAGCGCTGTCTGTGACTGAAAGGGTGAGTGCTGTCTGTGACTGAAAGGGTGAGTGTGACTGAAAGGGTGAGCACTGTCTGTGACTGAAAGGGTGAGTGTGACTGAAAGGGTGAGCACTGTCTGTGACTGAAAGGGTGAGTGTGACTGAAAGGGTGAGCACTGTCTGTGACTGAAAGGGTGAGTGTGACTGAAAGGGTGAGCACTGTCTGTGAATGAAAGGGTGAGTGTGACTGAAAGTGTGAGCACTGTCTGTGACTGAAAGGGTGAGTGCTGTCTGTGACTGAAAGGGTGAGTGTGACTGAAAGGGAGAGCACTGTCTGTGACTGAAAGGGTGAGTGTGACTGAAAGGGTGAGCACTGTCTGTGACTGAAAGGGTGAGTGTGACTGAAAGGGTGACCACTGTCTGTGACTGAAAGGGTGAGTGTGATTGAAAGGGTGAGCACTGTCTGTGACTGAAAGGGTGAGTGTGACTGAAAGGGTGAGCACTGTCTGTGACTGAAAGGGTGAGTGTGACTGAAAGGGTGAGCACTGTCTGTGACTGAAAGGGTGAGTGTGACTGAAAGTGTGAGCACTGTCTGTGACTGAAAGGGTGAGCGCTGTCTGTGACTGAAAGGGTGAGTGTGACTGAAAGGGTGAGCACTGTCTGTGACTGAAAGGGTGAGTGTGATTGAAAGGGTGAGCACTGTCTGTGACTGAAAGGGTGAGTGTGACTGATAGGGTGAGCGCTGTCTGTGACTGAAAGGGTGAGCGCTGTCTGTGACTGAAAGGGTGAGTGTGACTGAAAGGTTGAGCACTGTCTGTGACTGAAAGGGTGAGAGTGACTGAAAGGGTGAGCACTGTCTGTGACTGAAAGGGTGAGTGTGACTGAAAGGGTGATCACAGTCTGTGACTGAAAGTGTGAGTGTGACTGAAAGGGTGAGCGCTGTCTGTGACTGAAAGGGTGAGTGTGACTGAAAGGTTGAGCACTGTCTCTGACTGAAAGGGTGAGCGCTGTCTGTGACTGTAAGTGTGAGCGCTGTCTGTGACTGAAAGTGTGAGCGCTGTCTGTGACTGAAAGGGTGAGCACTTTCTGTGACTGAAAGTGTGAGCGCAGTCTGTGACTGAAAGGGTGAGTGTCACTGAAAGTGTGAGCACTGTCTGTGACTGAAAGTGTGAGCACTGTCTGTGACTGAAAGGGTGAGCGCTGTCTGTGACTGAAAGTGTGAGCACTGTCTGTGACTGAAAGTGTGAGTGCTGTCTGTGACTGAAAGTGTGAGCGCTGTCTGTGACTGAAAGGGTGAGCGCTGTCTGTGACTGAAAGGGTGAGCGCTGTCTGTGACTGAAAGGGTGAGTGTGACAGAAAAGGGTGAGCACTGTCTGTGACTGAAAGGGTGAGCACTGTCTGTGCCTAAAAGGGTGAGCGCTGTCTGTGACTGAAAGGGTGAGCGCTGTCTGTGACTGAAAGTGTGAGCGCTGTCTGTGACTGAAAGTGTGAGCGCTGTCTGTGACTGAAAGGGTGAGCGCTGTCTGTGACTGAAAGTGTGAGCGCTGTCTGTGACTGAAAGGGTGAGCGCTGTCTGTGACTGAAAGGGTGAGTGCTGTCTGTGACTGAAAGTGTGAGCGCTGTCTGTGACTGAAAGGGTGAGTGTGACTGAAAGTGTGAGCACTGTCTGTGACTGAAAGGGTGAGTGTGACTGAAAGGGTGAGCACTGTCTGTGAATGAAAGGGTGAGTGTGACTGAAAGGGTGAGCACTGTCTGTGACTGAAAGGGTGAGTGTGACTGAAAGTGTGAGCACTGTCTGTGACTGAAAGGGTGAGCGCTGTCTGTGACTGAAAGGGTGAGTGTGACTGAAAGGGTGAGCACTGTCTGTGACTGAAAGGGTGAGTGTGATTGAAAGGGTGAGCACTGTATGTGACTGAAAGGGTGAGTGTGACTGAAAGAGTGAGCGCTGTCTGTGACTGAAAGGGTGAGCGCTGTCTGTGACTGAAAGTTTGAGCGCTGTCTGTGACTGAAAGGGTGAGTGCTGTCTGTGACTGAAAGGGTGAGTGTGACTGAAAGGGTGAGCACTGTATGTGACTGAAAGGGTGAGTGTGACTGAAAGAGTGAGCGCTGTCTGTGACTGAAAGGGTGAGCGCTGTCTGTGACTGAAAGTTTGAGCGCTGTCTGTGACTGAAAGGGTGAGCTCTGTCTGTGACTGAAAGGGTGAGTGTGATTGAAAGTGTGAGCGCTGTCTGTGACTGAAAGGGTGAGCGCTTTCTGTGACTGAAAGTGTGAGTGTGACTGAAAGGGTGAGCACTGTCTGTAACTGAAAGGGTGAGTGTGACTGAAAGGGTGAGCACTGTCTGTGACTGAAAGGGTGAGCGCTGTCTGTGACTGAAAGGGTGAGTGTGACTGAAAGGGTGACCACTGTCTGTGACTGAAAGGGTGAGTGTGATTGAAAGGGTGAGCACTGTCTGTGACTGAAAGGGTGAGTGTGACTGAAAGGGTGAGCACTGTCTGTGACTGAAAGGGTGAGCGCTGTCTGTGACTGAAAGGGTGAGTGTGACTGAAAGGGTGAGCACTGTCTGTGACTGAAAGGGTGAGTGTGATTGAAAGGGTGAGCACTGTCTGTGACTGAAAGGGTGAGTGTGACTGATAGGGTGAGCGCTGTCTGTGACTGAAAGGGTGAGCGCTGTCTGTGACTGAAAGGGTGAGTGTGACTGAAAGGTTGAGCACTGTCTGTGACTGAAAGGGTGAGTGTGACTGAAAGGGTGAGCACTGTCTGTGACTGAAAGGGTGAGTGTGACTGAAAGGGTGAGCACAGTCTGTGACTGAAAGTGTGAGTGTGACTGAAAGGGTGAGCGCTGTCTGTGACTGAAAGGGTGAGTGTGACTGAAAGGTTGAGCACTGTCTGTGACTGAAAGGGTGAGCGCTGTCTGTGACTGTAAGTGTGAGCGCTGTCTGTGACTGAAAGTGTGAGCGCTGTCTGTGACTGAAAGGGTGAGTGTGACTGAAAGGTTGAGCACTTTCTGTGACTGAAAGGGTGAGTGTGACTGAAAGGGTGAGCGCTGTCTGTGACTGAAAGGGTGAGCGCTGTCTGTGACTGAAAGGGTGAGTGTGACTGAAAGGTTGAGCACTGTCTGTGACTGAAAGGGTGAGTGTGACTGAAAGGGTGAGCACTGTCTGTGACTGAAAGGGTGAGTGTGACTGAAAGGGTGAGTGTGACTGAATGTGTGAGCACTGTCTGTGACTGAAAGGGTTAGCGCTGTCTGTGACTGAAAGGGTGAGCACTGTCTGTGACTGAAAGGGTGAGTGTGATTGAAAGGGTGAGCACTGTCTGTGACTGAAAGGGTGAGCGCTGTCTGTGACTGAAAGGGTGAGTGTGACTGAAAGGGTGAGCACTGTCTGTGACTGAAAGGGTGAGTGTGATTGAAAGGGTGATCACTGTCTGTGACTGAAAGGGTGAGTGTGACTGAAAGGGTGAGCACTGTCTGTGACTGAAAGGGTGAGTGTGACTGAAAGTGTGAGCACTGTCTGTGACTGAAAGGGTGAGCGCTGTCTGTGACTGAAAGGGTGAGTGTGACTGAAAGGGTGAGCACTGTCTGTGACTGAAAGGGTGAGTGTGATTGAAAGGGTGAGCACTGTCTGTGACTGAAAGGGTGAGTGTGACTGAAAGGGTGAGCGCTGTCTGTGACTGAAAGGGTGAGCGCTGTCTGTGACTGAAAGTGTGAGCGCTGTCTGTGACTGAAAGGGTGAGCGCTGTCTGTGACTGAAAGGGTGAGCGCTGTCTGTGACTGAAAGGGTGAGTGTGACTGAAAGGTTGAGCACTGTCTGTGACTGAAAGGGTGAGTGTGACTGAAAGGGTGAGCACTGTCTGTGACTGAATGGGTGAGTGTGACTGAAAGGGTGAGCACAGTCTGTGACTGAAAGGGTGAGTGTGACTGAAAGGGTGAGCGCTGTCTGTGACTGAAAGGGTGAGTGTGACTGAAAGGTTGAGCACTGTCTGTGACTGAAAGGGTGAGCGCTGTCTGTGACTGTAAGTGTGAGCGCTGTCTGTGACTGAAAGTGTGAGCGCTGTCTGTGACTGAAAGGGTGAGTGTGCCTGAAAGGTTGAGCACTTTCTGTGACTGAAAGGGTGAGTGTGACTGAAAGGGTGAACGCTGTCTGTGACTGAAAGGGTGAGCGCTGTCTGTGACTGAAAGGGTGAGTGTGACTGAAAGGTTGAGCACTGTCTGTGACTGAAAGGGTGAGTGTGACTGAAAGGGTGAGCACTGTCTGTGACTGAAAGGGTGAGTGTGACTGAAAGGGTGAGCACTGTCTCTGACTGAAAGGGTGAGTGTGACTGAAAGTGTGAGCACTGTCTGTGACTGAAAGGGTTAGCGCTGTCTGTGACTGAAAGGGTGAGCACTGTCTGTGACTGAAAGGGTGAGTGTGATTGAAAGGGTGAGCACTGTCTGTGACTGAAAGGGTGAGCGCTGTCTGTGACTGAAAAGGTGAGCACTGTCTGTGACTGAAAGGGTGAGCTCTGTCTGTGACTGAAAGTGTGAGCGCTGTCTGTGACTGAAAGTGTGAGCACTGTCTGTGACTGAAAGTGTGAGCGCTGTCTGTGACTGAAAGTGTGAGCATTGTCTGTGACTGAAAGGGTGAGCGCTGTCTGTGACTGAAAGGGTGAGCACTGTCTGTGACTGAAAGGGTGAGCGCTGTCTGTGACTGAAAGGGTGAGCGCTGTCTGTGACTGAAAGGGTGAGCGCTGTCTGTGACTGAAAGGGTGAGTGTGACTGAAAGTGTGAGCGCTGTCTGTGACTGAAAGGGTGAGCGCTGTCTGTGACTGAAAGTGTGAGCGCTGTCTGTGACTGAAAGGGTGAGCGCTGTCTGTGACTGAAAGGGAGAGCACTTTCTGTGACTGAAAGGGTGAGCGCTGTCTGTGACTGAAAGTGTGAGCGCTGTCTGTGACTGAAAGGGTGAGTGTGACTGAAAGGGTGAGCACTGTCTGTGACTGAAAGGGTGAGCGCTGTCTGTGACTGAAAGGGTGAGTGTGACTGAAAGGGTGAGCACTGACTGTGACTGAAAGGGTGAGTGTGATTGAAAGGGTGAGCACTGTCTGTGACTGAAAGGGTGAGTGTGACTGAAAGGGTGAGCACTGTCTGTGACTGAAAGGGTGAGTGTGACTGAAAGGGTGAGCACTGTCTGTGACTGAAAGGGTGAGTATGACTGAAATTTTGAGCACTGTCTGTGACTGAAAGGGTGAGCGCTGTCTGTGACTGAAAGGGTGAGTGTGACTGAAAGGGTGAGCACTGTCTGTGACTGAAAGGGTGATTGTGACTGAAAGGGTGAGCACTGTCTGTGACTGAAAGGGTGAGCGCTGTCTTTGACTGAAAGTGTGAGCGCTGTCTGTGACTGAAAGGGTGAGCGCTGTCTGTGACTGAAAGTGTGAGCGCTGTCTGTGACTGAAAGGGTGAGCACTTTCTGTGACTGAAAGTGTGAGCGCAGTCTGTGACTGAAAGGGTGAGTGTGACTGAAAGGGTGAGCACTGTCTGTGACTGAAAGGGTGAGTGTGACTGAAAGGGTGAGCACTGTCTGTGACTGAAAGGGTGAGTGTGACTGAAAGGGTGAGCACTGTCTGTGACTGAAAGGGTGAGCGCTGTCTTTGACTGAAAGTGTGAGCGCTGTCTGTGACTGAAAGGGTGAGCGCTGTCTGTGACTGAAAGTGTGAGCGCTGTCTGTGACTGAAAGGGTGAGCACTTTCTGTGACTGAAAGTGTGAGCGCAGTCTGTGACTGAAAGGGTGAGTGTCACTGAAAGTGTGAGCACTGTCTGTGACTGAAAGGGTGAGTGCTGTCTGTGACTGAAAGGGTGAGTGTGACTGAAAGGGTGAGCACTGTCTGTGACTGAAAGGGTGAGTGTGACTGAAAGGGTGAGCACTGTCTGTGACTGAAAGGGTGAGCACTGTCTGTGACTGAAAGTGTGAGCGCTGTCTGTGACTGAAAGTGTGAGCACTGTCTGTGACTGAAAGTGTGAGCGCTGTCTGTGACTGAAAGGGTGAGCGCTGTCTGTGACTGAAAGGGTGAGAGCTGTCTGTGACTGAAAGGGTGAGCGCTGTCTGTGACTGAAAGGGTGAGCGCTGTCTGTGACTGAAAGTGTGAGCGCTGTCTGTGACTGAAAGGGTGAGCTCTGTCTGTGACTGAAAGGGTGAGCGCTGTCTGTGACTGAAAGTGTGAGCGCTGTCTGTGACTGAAAGGGTGAGCACTTTCTGTGACTGAAAGTGTGAGCGCAGTCTGTGACTGAAAGGGTGAGTGTCACTGAAAGTGTGAGCACTGTCTGTGACTGAAAGGGTGAGTGCTGTCTGTGACTGAAAGGTTGAGTGTGACTGAAAGGGTGAGCACTGTCTGTGACTGAAAGGGTGAGTGTGACTGAAAGGGTGAGCACTGTCTGTGACTGAAAGGGTGAGCACTGTCTGTGACTGAAAGTGTGAGCGCTGTCTGTGACTGAAAGTGTGAGCACTGTCTGTGACTGAAAGTGTGAGCGCTGTCTGTGACTGAAAGGGTGAGCTCTGTCTGTGACTGAAAGGGTGAGAGCTGTCTGTGACTGAAAGGGTGAGCGCTGTCTGTGACTGAAAGGGTGAGTGTGACAGAAAAGGGTGAGCACTGTCTGTGACTGAAAGGGTGAGCACTGTCTGTGACTGAAAGGGTGAGCGCTGTCTGTGACTGAAAGTGTGAGCGCTGTCTGTGACTGAAAGGGTGAGCGCTGTCTGTGACTGAAAGTGTGAGCGCTGTCTGTGACTGAAAGGGTGAGCGCTGTCTGTGACTGAAAGGGTGAGTGCTGTCTGTGACTGAAAGTGTGAGCACTGTCTGTGACTGAAAGGGTGAGCACTGTCTGTGACTGAAAGTGTGAGCAATGTCTGTGACTGAAAGGGTGAGTGCTGTTTGTGACTGAAAGGGTGAGTGTGACTGAAAGGGTGAGCACTGTCTGTGACTGAAAGGGTGAGTGTGACTGAAATTGTGAGCACTGTCTGTGAATGAAAGGGTGAGTGTGACTGAAAGTGTGAGCACTGTCTGTGAATGAAAGGGTGAGTGTGACTGAAAGTGTGAGCACTGTCTGTGACTGAAAGGGTGAGCACTGTCTGTGACTGAAAGGGTGAGTGTGATTGAAAGGGTGAGCACTGTCTGTGACTGAAAGGGTGAGTGTGACTGAAAGAGTGAGCGCTGTCTGTGACTGAAAGGGTGAGCGCTGTCTGTGACTGAAAGTTTGAGCGCTGTCTGTGACTGAAAGGGTGAGTGCTGTCTGTGACTGAAAGGGTGAGTGTGACTGAAAGGGTGAGCACTGTCTGTGACTGAAAGGGTGAGTGTGACTGAAAGGGTGAGCACTGTCTGTGACTGAAAGGGTGAGTGTGACTGAAAGGGTGAGCACTGTCTGTGACTGAAAGGGTGAGTGTGATTGAAAGGGTGAGCACTGTCTGTGACTGAAAGGGTGAGTGTGACTGAAAGGGTGAGCACTGTCTGTGACTGAAAGGGTGAGTGTGACTGAAAGGGTGAGCACTGTCTGTGACTGAAAGGGTGAGTGTGACTGAAAGTGTGAGCACTGTCTGTGACTGAAAGGGTGAGCGCTGTCTGTGACTGAAAGGGTGAGTGTGACTGAAAGGGTGAGCACTGTCTGTGACTGAAAGGGTGAGTGTGACTGAAAGGGTGAGCGCTGTCTGTGACTGAAAGGGTGAGCGCTGTCTGTGACTGAAAGTGTGAGCGTTGACTGTGACTGAAAGGGTGAGCGCTGTCTGTGACTGAAAGGGTGAGCGCTGTCTGTGACTGAAAGGGTGAGTGTGACTGAAAGGTTGAGCACTGTCTGTGACTGAAAGGGTGAGTGTGACTGAAAGGGTGAGCACTGTCTGTGACTGAAAGGGTGAGTGTGACTGAAAGGGTGAGCACAGTCTGTGACTGAAAGGGTGAGTGTGACTGAAAGGGTGAGCGCTGTCTGTGACTGAAAGGGTGAGTGTGACTGAAAGGTTGAGCACTGTCTGTGACTGAAAGGGTGAGCGCTGTCTGTGACTGTAAGTGTGAGCGCTGTCTGTGACTGAAAGTGTGAGCGCTGTCTGTGACTGAAAGGGTGAGTGTGACTGAAAGGTTGAGCACTTTCTGTGACTGAAAGGGTGAGTGTGACTGAAAGGGTGAGCGCTGTCTGTGACTGAAAGGGTGAGCGCTGTCTGTGACTGAAAAGGTGAGTGTGACTGAAAGGTTGAGCACTGTCTGTGACTGAAAGGGTGAGCACTGTCTGTGACTGAAAGGGTGAGTGTGACTGAAAGGGTGAGCACTGTCTGTGACTGAAAGGGTGAGTGTGACTGAAAGTGTGAGCACTGTCTGTGACTGAAAGGGTTAGCGCTGTATGTGACTGATAGGGTGAGCACTGTCTGTGACTGAAAGGGTGAGTGTGATTGAAAGGGTGAGCACTGTCTGTGACTGAAAGGGTGAGCACTGTCTGTGACTGAAAAGGTGAGCACTGTCTGTGACTGAAAGGGTGAGCACTGTCTGTGACTGAAAGTGTGAGCGCTGTCTGTGACTGAAAGGGTGAGCGCTGTCTGTGACTGAAAGGGTGAGTGCTGTCTGTGACTGAAAGGGTGAGTGTGACTGAAAGGGTGAGCACTGTCTGTGACTGAAAGGGTGAGCACTGTCTGTGACTGAAAGGGTGAGTGTGACTGAAAGGGTGAGCACTGTCTGTGACTGAAAGGGTGAGTGTGATTGAAAGGGTGAGCACTGTCTGTGACTGAAAGGGTGAGTGTGACTGAAAGGGTGAGCACTGTCTGTGACTGAAAGGGTGAGTGTGACTGAAAGGGTGAGCACTGTCTGTGACTGAAAGGGTGAGTGTGACTGAAAGTGTGAGCACTGTCTGTGACTGAAAGGGTGAGCGCTGTCTGTGACTGAAAGGGTGAGTGTGACTGAAAGGGTGAGCACTGTCTGTGACTGAAAGGGTGAGTGTGATTGAAAGGGTGAGCACTGTCTGTGACTGAAAGGGTGAGTGTGACTGAAAGGGTGAGCGCTGTCTGTGACTGAAAGGGTGAGCGCTGTCTGTGACTGAAAGTGTGAGCGCTGTCTGTGACTGAAAGGGTGAGCGCTGTCTGTGACTGAAAGGGTGAGCGCTGTCTGTGACTGAAAGGGTGAGTGTGACTGAAAGGTTGAGCACTGTCTGTGACTGAAAGGGTGAGTGTGACTGAAAGGGTGAGCACTGTCTGTGACTGAATGGGTGAGTGTGACTGAAAGGGTGAGCACAGTCTGTGACTGAAAGGGTGAGTGTGACTGAAAGGGTGAGCGCTGTCTGTGACTGAAAGGGTGAGTGTGACTGAAAGGTTGAGCACTGTCTGTGACTGAAAGGGTGAGCGCTGTCTGTGACTGTAAGTGTGAGCGCTGTCTGTGACTGAAAGTGTGAGCGCTGTCTGTGACTGAAAGGGTGAGTGTGCCTGAAAGGTTGAGCACTTTCTGTGACTGAAAGGGTGAGTGTGACTGAAAGGGTGAACGCTGTCTGTGACTGAAAGGGTGAGCGCTGTCTGTGACTGAAAGGGTGAGTGTGACTGAAAGGTTGAGCACTGTCTGTGACTGAAAGGGTGAGTGTGACTGAAAGGGTGAGCACTGTCTGTGACTGAAAGGGTGAGTGTGACTGAAAGGGTGAGCACTGTCTCTGACTGAAAGGGTGAGTGTGACTGAAAGTGTGAGCACTGTCTGTGACTGAAAGGGTTAGCGCTGTCTGTGACTGAAAGGGTGAGCACTGTCTGTGACTGAAAGGGTGAGTGTGATTGAAAGGGTGAGCACTGTCTGTGACTGAAAGGGTGAGCGCTGTCTGTGACTGAAAAGGTGAGCACTGTCTGTGACTGAAAGGGTGAGCTCTGTCTGTGACTGAAAGTGTGAGCGCTGTCTGTGACTGAAAGTGTGAGCACTGTCTGTGACTGAAAGTGTGAGCGCTGTCTGTGACTGAAAGGGTGAGCGCTGTCTGTGACTGAAAGGGTGAGTGTGACTGAAAGTGTGAGCGCTGTCTGTGACTGAAAGGGTGAGCGCTGTCTGTGACTGAAAGTGTGAGCGCTGTCTGTGACTGAAAGGGTGAGCGCTGTCTGTGACTGAAAGGGAGAGCACTTTCTGTGACTGAAAGGGTGAGCGCTGTCTGTGACTGAAAGTGTGAGCGCTGTCTGTGACTGAAAGGGTGAGTGTGACTGAAAGGGTGAGCACTGTCTGTGACTGAAAGGGTGAGCGCTGTCTGTGACTGAAAGGGTGAGTGTGACTGAAAGGGTGAGCACTGACTGTGACTGAAAGGGTGAGTGTGATTGAAAGGGTGAGCACTGTCTGTGACTGAAAGGGTGAGTGTGACTGAAAGGGTGAGCACTGTCTGTGACTGAAAGGGTGAGTGTGACTGAAAGGGTGAGCACTGTCTGTGACTGAAAGGGTGAGTATGACTGAAATTTTGAGCACTGTCTGTGACTGAAAGGGTGAGCGCTGTCTGTGACTGAAAGGGTGAGTGTGACTGAAAGGGTGAGCACTGTCTGTGACTGAAAGGGTGAGTGTGATTGAAAGGGTGATCACTGTCTGTGACTGAAAGGGTGAGTGTGACTCAAAGGGTGAGCGCTGTCTGTGACTGAAAGGGTGAGCGCTGTCTGTGACTGAAAGTGTGAGCGCTGTCTGTGACTGAAAGGGTGAGCGCTATCTGTGACTGAAAGGGTGAGTGTGACTGAAAGTGTGAGCACTGTCTGTGACTGAAAGGGTGAGTGTGACTGAAAGGGTGAGCACTGTCTGTGACTGAAAGGGTGAGCGCTGTCTGTGACTGAAAGTGTGAGCGCTGTCTGTGACTGAAAGGGTGAGCGCTATCTGTGACTGAAAGGGTGAGTGTGACTGAAAGTGTGAGCGCTGTCTGTGACTGAAAGGGTGAGTGTGACTGAAAGGGTGAGCACTGTCTGTGACTGAAAGGGTGAGTGTGATTGAAAGGGTGAGCACTGTCTGTGACTGAAAGGGTGAGTGTGACTGAAAGGGTGAGCGCTGTCTGTGACTGAAAGGGTGAGCGCTGTCTGTGACTGAAAGTGTGAGCGTTGACTGTGACTGAAAGGGTGAGCGCTGTCTGTGACTGAAAGGGTGAGCGCTGTCTGTGACTGAAAGGGTGAGTGTGACTGAAAGGTTGAGCACTGTCTGTGACTGAAAGGGTGAGTGTGACTGAAAGGGTGAGCACTGTCTGTGACTGAAAGGGTGAGTGTGACTGAAAGGGTGAGCACAGTCTGTGACTGAAAGGGTGAGTGTGACTGAAAGGGTGAGCGCTGTCTGTGACTGAAAGGGTGAGTGTGACTGAAAGGTTGAGCACTGTCTGTGACTGAAAGGGTGAGCGCTGTCTGTGACTGTAAGTGTGAGCGCTGTCTGTGACTGAAAGTGTGAGCGCTGTCTGTGACTGAAAGGTTGAGTGTGACTGAAAGGTTGAGCACTTTCTGTGACTGAAAGGGTGAGTGTGACTGAAAGGGTGAGCGCTGTCTGTAACTGAAAGGGTGAGCGCTGTCTGTGACTGAAAGGGTGAGTGTGACTGAAAGGTTGAGCACTGTCTGTGACTGAAAGGGTGAGCACTGTCTGTGACTGAAAGGGTGAGTGTGACTGAAAGGGTGAGCACTGTCTGTGACTGAAAGGGTGAGTGTGACTGAAAGTGTGAGCACTGTCTGTGACTGAAAGGGTTAGCGCTGTATGTGACTGATAGGGTGAGCACTGTCTGTGACTGAAAGGGTGAGTGTGATTGAAAGGGTGAGCACTGTCTGTGACTGAAAGGGTGAGCACTGTCTGTGACTGAAAAGGTGAGCACTGTCTGTGACTGAAAGGGTGAGCACTGTCTGTGACTGAAAGTGTGAGCGCTGTCTGTGACTGAAAGGGTGAGTGCTGTCTGTGACTGAAAGGGTGAGTGTGACTGAAAGGGTGAGCACTGTCTGTGACTGAAAGGGTGAGCACTGTCTGTGACTGAAAGGGTGAGTGTGACTGAAAGGGTGAGCACTGTCTGTGACTGAAAGGGTGAGTGTGATTGAAAGGGTGAGCACTGTCTGTGACTGAAAGGGTGAGTGTGACTGAAAGGGTGAGCACTGTCTGTGACTGAAAGGGTGAGTGTGACTGAAAGGGTGAGCACTGTCTGTGACTGAAAGGGTGAGTGTGACTGAAAGTGTGAGCACTGTCTGTGACTGAAAGGGTGAGCGCTGTCTGTGACTGAAAGGGTGAGTGTGACTGAAAGGGTGAGCACTGTCTGTGACTGAAAGGGTGAGTGTGATTGAAAGGGTGAGCACTGTCTGTGACTGAAAGGGTGAGTGTGACTGAAAGGGTGAGCGCTGTCTGTGACTGAAAGGGTGAGCGCTGTCTGTGACTGAAAGTGTGAGCGCTGTCTGTGACTGAAAGGGTGAGCGCTGTCTGTGACTGAAAGGGTGAGCGCTGTCTGTGACTGAAAGGGTGAGTGTGACTGAAAGGTTGAGCACTGTCTGTGACTGAAAGGGTGAGTGTGACTGAAAGGGTGAGCACTGTCTGTGACTGAATGGGTGAGTGTGACTGAAAGGGTGAGCACAGTCTGTGACTGAAAGGGTGAGTGTGACTGAAAGGGTGAGCGCTGTCTGTGACTGAAAGGGTGAGTGTGACTGAAAGGTTGAGCACTGTCTGTGACTGAAAGGGTGAGCGCTGTCTGTGACTGTAAGTGTGAGCGCTGTCTGTGACTGAAAGTGTGAGCGCTGTCTGTGACTGAAAGGGTGAGTGTGCCTGAAAGGTTGAGCACTTTCTGTGACTGAAAGGGTGAGTGTGACTGAAAGGGTGAACGCTGTCTGTGACTGAAAGGGTGAGCGCTGTCTGTGACTGAAAGGGTGAGTGTGACTGAAAGGTTGAGCACTGTCTGTGACTGAAAGGGTGAGTGTGACTGAAAGGGTGAGCACTGTCTGTGACTGAAAGGGTGAGTGTGACTGAAAGGGTGAGCACTGTCTCTGACTGAAAGGGTGAGTGTGACTGAAAGTGTGAGCACTGTCTGTGACTGAAAGGGTTAGCGCTGTCTGTGACTGAAAGGGTGAGCACTGTCTGTGACTGAAAGGGTGAGTGTGATTGAAAGGGTGAGCACTGTCTGTGACTGAAAGGGTGAGCGCTGTCTGTGACTGAAAAGGTGAGCACTGTCTGTGACTGAAAGGGTGAGCTCTGTCTGTGACTGAAAGTGTGAGCGCTGTCTGTGACTGAAAGTGTGAGCACTGTCTGTGACTGAAAGTGTGAGCGCTGTCTGTGACTGAAAGTGTGAGCATTGTCTGTGACTGAAAGGGTGAGCGCTGTCTGTGACTGAAAGGGTGAGCACTGTCTGTGACTGAAAGGGTGAGCGCTGTCTGTGACTGAAAGGGTGAGCGCTGTCTGTGACTGAAAGGGTGAGCGCTGTCTGTGACTGAAAGGGTGAGTGTGACTGAAAGTGTGAGCGCTGTCTGTGACTGAAAGGGTGAGCGCTGTCTGTGACTGAAAGTGTGAGCGCTGTCTGTGACTGAAAGGGTGAGCGCTGTCTGTGACTGAAAGGGAGAGCACTTTCTGTGACTGAAAGGGTGAGCGCTGTCTGTGACTGAAAGTGTGAGCGCTGTCTGTGACTGAAAGGGTGAGTGTGACTGAAAGGGTGAGCACTGTCTGTGACTGAAAGGGTGAGCGCTGTCTGTGACTGAAAGGGTGAGTGTGACTGAAAGGGTGAGCACTGACTGTGACTGAAAGGGTGAGTGTGATTGAAAGGGTGAGCACTGTCTGTGACTGAAAGGGTGAGTGTGACTGAAAGGGTGAGCACTGTCTGTGACTGAAAGGGTGAGTGTGACTGAAAGGGTGAGCACTGTCTGTGACTGAAAGGGTGAGTATGACTGAAATTTTGAGCACTGTCTGTGACTGAAAGGGTGAGCGCTGTCTGTGACTGAAAGGGTGAGTGTGACTGAAAGGGTGAGCACTGTCTGTGACTGAAAGGGTGAGTGTGATTGAAAGGGTGATCACTGTCTGTGACTGAAAGGGTGAGTGTGACTCAAAGGGTGAGCGCTGTCTGTGACTGAAAGGGTGAGCGCTGTCTGTGACTGAAAGTGTGAGCGCTGTCTGTGACTGAAAGGGTGAGCGCTATCTGTGACTGAAAGGGTGAGTGTGACTGAAAGGGTGAGCACTGTCTGTGACTGAAAGGGTGAGTGTGACTGAAAGGGTGAGCACTGTCTGTGACTGAAAGGGTGAGTGTGACTGAAAGGGTGAGCACTGTCTGTGACTGAAAGGGTGAGTGTGATTGAAAGGGTGAGCACTGTCTGTGACTGAAAGGGTGAGCACTGTCTGTGACTGAAAGGGTGAGCACTGTCTGTGACTGAAAGTGTGAGCGCTGTCTGTGACTGAAAGTGTGAGCACTGTCTGTGACTGAAAGTGTGAGCACTGTCTGTGACTGAAAGTGTGAGCGCTGTCTGTGACTGAAAGTGTGAGCATTGTATGTGACTGAAAGGGTGAGCGCTGTCTGTGACTGAAAGGGTGAGCGCTGTCTGTGACTGAAAGGGTGAGCGCTGTCTGTGACTGAAAGGGTGAGTGTGACCGAAAGGGTGAACACTGTCTGTGACTGAAAGGGTGATCACTGTCTGTGACTGAAAGTGTGAGCGCTGTCTGTGACTGAAAGGGTGAGCGCTGTCTGTGACTGAAAGTGTGAGCGCTGTCTGAAACTGAAAGGGTGAGCGCTGTCTGTGACTGAAAGGGTGAGCACTTTCTGTGACTGAAAGGGTGAGCTCTGTCTGTGACTGAAAGTGTGAGCGCTGTCTGTGTCTGAAAGGGTGAGTGTGACTGAAAGTGTGAGCACTGTCTGTGACTGAAAGGGTGAGCGCTGTCTGTGACTGAAAGGGTGAGTGTGACTGAAAGGGTGAGCGCTGTCTGTGACTGAAAGGGTGAGCGCTGTCTGTGACTGAAAGTGTGAGCGCTGTCTGAAACTGAAAGGGTGAGCGCTGTCTGTGACTGAAAGGGTGAGCACTTTCTGTGACTGAAAGGGTGAGCTCTGTCTGTGACTGAAAGTGTGAGCGCTGTCTGTGTCTGAAAGGGTGAGTGTGACTGAAAGTGTGAGCACTGTCTGTGACTGAAAGGGTGAGCACTGTCTGTGACTGAAAGTGTGAGCACTGTCTGTGACTGAAAGTGTGAGCGCTGTCTGTGACTGAAAGTGTGAGCATTGTATGTGACTGAAAGGGTGAGCGCTGTCTGTGACAGAAAGGGTGAGCACTGTCTGTGACTGAAAGGGTGAGCGCTGTCTGTGACTGAAAGGGTGAGCGCTGTCTGTGACTGAAAGGGTGAGTGTGACCGAAAGGGTGAACACTGTCTGTGACTGAAAGGGTGATCACTGTCTGTGACTGAAAGTGTGAGCGCTGTCTGTGACTGAAAGGGTGAGCGCTGTCTGTGACTGAAAGTGTGAGCGCTGTCTGAAACTGAAAGGGTGAGCGCTGTCTGTGACTGAAAGGGTGAGCACTTTCTGTGACTGAAAGGGTGAGCTCTGTCTGTGACTGAAAGTGTGAGCGCTGTCTGTGTCTGAAAGGGTGAGTGTGACTGAAAGTGTGAGCACTGTCTGTGACTGAAAGGGTGAGCGCTGTCTGTGACTGAAAGGGTGAGTGTGACTGAAAGGGTGAGTGTGATTGAAAGGGTGAGCACTGTCTGTGACTGAAAGGGTGAGTGTGACTGAAAGGGTGAGCACTGTCTGTGACTGAAAGGGTGAGTGTGACTGAAAGGGTGAGCACTGTCTGTGACTGAAAGGGTGAGTATGACTGAAATTTTGAGCACTGTATGTGACTGAAAGGGTGAGCGCTGTCTGTGACTGAAAGGGTGAGTGTGACTGAAAGGGTGAGCACTGTCTGTGACTGAAAGGGTGAGTGTGATTGAAAGGGTGATCGCTGTCTGTGACTGAAAGGGTGAGTGTGACTCAAAGGGTGAGCGCTGTCTGTGACTGAAAGGGTGAGCGCTGTCTGTGACTGAAAGTGTGAGCGCTGTCTGTGACTGAAAGGGTGAGCGCTATCTGTGACTGAAAGGGTGAGTGTGACTGAAAGGGTGAGCACTGTCTGTGACTGAAAGGGTGAGTGTGACTGAAAGGGTGAGCACTGTCTGTGACTGAAAGGGTGAGTGTGACTGAAAGGGTGAGCACTGTCTGTGACTGAAAGGGTGAGTGACTGAAAGGGTGAGCACTGTCTGTGACTGAAAGGGTGAGCGCTGTCTGTGACTGAAAGTGTGAGTGCTGTCTGTGACTGAAAGGGTGAGCGCTGTCTGTGACTGAAAGTGTGAGCGCTGTCTGTGACTGAAAGGGTGAGCACTTTCTGTGACTGAAAGGGTGAGCGCTGTCTGTGACTGTAAGTGTGAGCGCTGTCTGTGACTGAAAGTGTGAGCGCTGTCTGTTTCTGAAAGGGTGAGCGCTGTCTGTGACTGAAAGGGTGAGCACTTTCTGTGACTGAAAGGGTGAGCGCTGTCTGTGACTGAAAGTGTGAGCGCTGTCTGTGACTGAAAGGGTGAGTGTGACTGAAAGTGTGAGCACTGTCTGTGACTGAAAGAGTGAGCGCTGTCTGTGACTGAAAGGGTGAGTGTGACTGAAAGGGTGAGCACTCTCTGTGACTGAAAGCGTGAGTGTGATTGAAAGGGTGAGCACTGTCTGTGACTGAAAGGGTGAGTGTGACTGAAAGGGTGAGCACTGTCTGTGACTGAAAGGGTGAGTGTGACTGAAAGGGTGAGCACTGTCTGTGACTGAAAGGGTGAGTGCTGTCTGTGACTGAAAGTGTGAGCGCTGTCTGTGACTGAAAGTGTGAGCATTGTCTGTGACTGAAAGGGTGAGCGCTGTCTGTGACTGAAAGGGTGAGCACTGTCTGTGACTGAAAGGGTGAGCGCTGTCTGTGACTGAAAGGTTGAGCGCTGTCTGTGACTGAAAGGGTGAGTGTGACTGAAAGGGTGAGCACTGTCTGTGACTGAAAGGGTGAGCACTGTCTGTGACTGAAATGGTGAGCGCTGTCTGTGACTGAAAGTGTGAGCGCTGTCTGTGACTGAAAGGGTGAGCGCTGTCTGTGACTGAAAGTGTGAGCGCTGTCTGAAACTGAAAGGGTGAGCGCTGTCTGTGACTGAAAGGGTGAGCACTTTCTGTGACTGAAAGGGTGAGCGCTGTCTGTGACTGAAAGTGTGAGCGCTGTCTGTGTCTGAAAGGGTGAGTGTGACTGAAAGTGTGAGCACTGTCTGTGACTGAAAGGGTGAGCGCTGTCTGTGACTGAAAGGGTGAGTGTGACTGAAAGGGTGAGCACTGTCTGTGACTGAAAGGGTGAGTGTGATTGAAAGGGTGAGCACTGTCTGTGACTGAAAGGGTGAGTGTGACTGAAAGGGTGAGCACTGTCTGTGACTGAAAGGGTGAGTGTGACTGAAAGGGTGAGCACTGTCTGTGACTGAAAGGGTGAGTATGACTGAAATTTTGAGCACTGTCTGTGACTGAAAGGGTGAGCGCTGTCTGTGACTGAAAGGGTGAGTGTGACTGAAAGGGTGAGCACTGTCTGTGACTGAAAGGGTGAGTGTGACTCAAAGGGTGAGCGCTGTCTGTGACTGAAAGGGTGAGCACTGTCTGTGACTGAAAGTGTGAGCGCTGTCTGTGACTGAAAGGGTGAGCGCTATCTGTGACTGAAAGGGTGAGTGTGACTGAAAGGGTGAGCACTGTCTGTGACTGAAAGGGTGAGTGTGACTGAAAGGGTGAGCACTGTCTGTGACTGAAAGGGTGAGTGTGACTGAAAGGGTGAGCACTGTCTGTGACTGAAAGGGTGAATGTGACTGAAAGGGTGAGCACTGTCTGTGACTGAAAGGGTGAGTGTGACTGAAAGGGTGAGCACTGTCTGTGACTGAAAGGGTGAGCGCTGTCTGTGACTGAAAGTGTGAGTGCTGTCTGTGACTGAAAGGGTGAGCGCTGTCTGTGACTGAAAGGGTGAGCGCTGTCTATGACTGATAGGGTGAGCACTTTCTGTGACTGAAAGGGTGAGCGCTGTCTGTGACTGTAAGTGTGAGCGCTGTCTGTGACTGAAAGTTTGAGCGCTGTCTGTTTCTGAAAGGGTGAGCGCTGTCTGTGACTGAAAGGGTGAGCACTTTCTGTGACTGAAAGGGTGAGCGCTGTCTGTGACTGAAAGTGTGAGCGCTGTCTGTGACTGAAAGGGTGAGTGTGACTGAAAGTGTGATCACTGTCTGTGACTGAAAGAGTGAGCGCTGTCTGTGACTGAAAGGGTGAGTGTGACTGAAAGGGTGAGCACTCTCTGTGACTGAAAGGGTGAGTGTGATTGAAAGGGTGAGCACTCTCTTTGACTGAAAGGGTGAGTGTGACTGAAAGTGTGAGCGCTGTCTGTGACTGAAAGGGTGAGTGTGACTGAAAGGTTGAGCACTTTCTGTGACTGAAAGGGTGAGTGTGACTGAAAGGGTGAGCGCTGTCTGTGACTGAAAGGGTGAGCGCTGTCTGTGACTGAAAGGGTGAGTGTGACTGAAAGGTTGAGCACTGTCTGTGACTGAAAGGGTGAGTGTGACTGAAAGGGTGAGCACAGTCTGTGACTGAAAGGGTGAGTGTGACTGAAAGGGTGAGCGCTGTCTGTGACTGAAAGGGTGAGTGTGACTGAAAGGTTGAGCACTGTCTGTGACTGAAAGGGTGAGCGCTGTCTGTGACTGTAAGTGTGAGCGCTGTCTGTGACTGAAAGTGTGAGCGCTGTCTGTGACTGAAAGGGTGAGTGTGACTGAAAGGTTGAGCACTTTCTGTGACTGAAAGGGTGAGTGTGACTGAAAGGGTGAGCGCTGTCTGTGACTGAAAGGGTGAGCGCTGTCTGTGACTGAAAGGGTGAGTGTGACTGAAAGGTTGAGCACTGTCTGTGACTGAAAGGGTGAGTGTGACTGAAAGGGTGAGCACTGTCTGTGACTGAAAGGGTGAGTGTGACTGAAAGGGTGAGCACTGTCTGTGACTGAAAGGGTGAGTGTGACTGAAAGTGTGAGCACTGTCTGTGACTGAAAGGGTTAGCGCTGTCTGTGACTGAAAGGGTGAGCACTGTCTGTGACTGAAAGGGTGAGTGTGATTGAAAGGGTGAGCACTGTCTGTGACTGAAAGGGTGAGCGCTGTCTGTGACTGAAAAGGTGAGCACTGTCTCTGACTGAAAGGGTGAGCTCTGTCTGTGACTGAAAGTGTGAGCGCTGTCTGTGACTGAAAGTGTGAGCACTGTCTGTGACTGAAAGTGTGAGCACTGTCTGTGAATGAAAGTGTGAGCGCTGTCTGTGACTGAAAGGGTGAGCGCTGTCTGTGACTGAAAGGGTGAGCGCTGTCTGTGACTGAAAGGGTGAGCACTGTCTGTGACTGAAAGGGTGAGCACTGTCTGTGACTGAAAGGGTGAGCGCTGTCTGTGACTGAAAGGGTGAGCGCTGTCTGTGACTGAAAGGGTGAGTGTGACTGAAAGGGTGAGCACTGTCTGTGACTGAAAGGGTGAGCGCTGTCTGTGACTGAAAGTGTGAGCGCTGTCTGTGACTGAAAGCGTGAGCGCTGTCTGTGACTGAAAGTGTGAGCGCTGTCTGTGACTGAAAGTGTGAGCGCTGTCTGTGACTGAAAGGGAGAGCACTTTCTGTGACTGAAAGGGAGAGCACTTTCTGTGACTGAAAGGGTGAGCGCTGTCTGTGACTGAAAGTGTGAGCGCTGTCTGTGACTGAAAGGGTGTGTGTGACTGAAAGGGTGAGCACTGTCTGTGACTGAAAGGGTGAGCGCTGTCTGTGACTGAAAGGGTGAGTGTGACTGAAAGGGTGAGCACTGACTGTGACTGAAAGGGTGAGTGTGATTGAAAGGGTGAGCACTGTCTGTGACTGAAAGGGTGAGTGTGACTGAAAGGGTGAGCACTGTCTGTGACTGAAAGGGTGAGTGTGACTGAAAGGGTGAGTACTGTCTGTGACTGAAAGGGTGAGTATGACTGAAATTTTGAGCACTGTCTGTGACTGAAAGGGTGAGCTCTGTCTGTGACTGAAAGGGTGAGTGTGACTGAAAGGGTGAGCACTGTCTGTGACTGAAAGGGTGAGTGTGATTGAAAGGGTGATCACTGTCTGTGACTGAAAGGGTGAGTGTGACTCAAAGGGTGAGCGCTGTCTGTGACTGAAAGGGTGAGCGCTGTCTGTGACTGAAAGTGTGAGCGCTGTCTGTGACTGAAAGGGTGAGCGCTATCTGTGACTGAAAGGGTGAGTGTGACTGAAAGGGTGAGCACTGTCTGTGACTGAAAGGGTGAGTGTGACTGAAAGGGTGAGCACTGTCTGTGACTGAAAGGGTGAGTGTGACTGAAAGGGTGAGCACTGTCTGTGACTGAAAGGGTGAGTGTGACTGAAAGGGTGAGCACTGTCTGTGACTGAAAGTGTGAGCGCTGTCTGTGACTGAAAGTGTGAGCACTGTCTGTGACTGAAAGTGTGAGCACTGTCTGTGACTGAAAGTGTGAGCGCTGTCTGTGACTGAAAGTGTGAGCATTGTCTGTGACTGAAAGGGTGAGTGTGACTGAAAGGGTGAACACTGTCTCTGACTGAAAGGGTGATCACTGTCTGTGACTGAAAGGGTGAGCGCTGTCTGTGACTGAAAGTGTGAGCGCTGTCTGTGACTGAAAGGGTGAGCACTTTCTGTGACTGAAAGGGTGAGCTCTGTCTGTGACTGAAAGTGTGAGCGCTGTCTGTGACTGAAAGGGTGAGCGCTGTCTGTGACTGAAAGGGTGAGTGTGACTGAAAGGGTGAGCACTGTCTGTGACTGAAAGGGTGAGTGTGATTGAAAGGGTGAGCACTGTCTGTGACTGAAAGGGTGAGTGTGACTGAAAGGGTGAGCACTGTCTGTGACTGAAAGGGTGAGTGTGACTGAAAGGGTGAGCACTGTCTGTGACTGAAAGGGTGAGCGCTGTCTGTGACTGAAAGGGTGAGTGTGACTGAAAGGGTGAGCACTGTCTGTGACTGAAAGGGTGAGTGTGATTGAAAGGGTGATCACTGTCTGTGACTGAAAGGGTGAGCGCTGTCTGTGACTGAAAGTGTGAGTGCTGTCTGTGACTGAAAGGGTGAGCGCTGTCTGTGACTGAAAGTGTGAGCGCTGTCTGTGACTGAAAGTGTGAGCGCTGTCTGTGACTGAAAGGGAGAGCACTTTCTGTGACTGAAAGGGTGAGCGCTGTCTGTGACTGAAAGTGTGAGCGCTGTCTGTGACTGAAAGGGTGTGTGTGACTGAAAGGGTGAGCACTGTCTGTGACTGAAAGGGTGAGCGCTGTCTGTGACTGAAAGGGTGAGTGTGACTGAAAGGGTGAGCACTGACTGTGACTGAAAGGGTGAGTGTGATTGAAAGGGTGAGCACTGTCTGTGACTGAAAGGGTGAGTGTGACTGAAAGGGTGAGCACTGTCTGTGACTGAAAGGGTGAGTGTGACTGAAAGGGTGAGTACTGTCTGTGACTGAAAGGGTGAGTATGACTGAAATTTTGAGCACTGTCTGTGACTGAAAGGGTGAGCTCTGTCTGTGACTGAAAGGGTGAGTGTGACTGAAAGGGTGAGCACTGTCTGTGACTGAAAGGGTGAGTGTGATTGAAAGGGTGATCACTGTCTGTGACTGAAAGGGTGAGTGTGACTGAAAGGGTGAGCACTGACTGTGACTGAAAGGGTGAGTGTGATTGAAAGGGTGAGCACTGTCTGTGACTGAAAGGGTGAGTGTGACTGAAAGGGTGAGCACTGTCTGTGACTGAAAGGGTGAGTGTGACTGAAAGGGTGAGTACTGTCTGTGACTGAAAGGGTGAGTATGACTGAAATTTTGAGCACTGTCTGTGACTGAAAGGGTGAGCTCTGTCTGTGACTGAAAGGGTGAGTGTGACTGAAAGGGTGAGCACTGTCTGTGACTGAAAGGGTGAGTGTGATTGAAAGGGTGATCACTGTCTGTGACTGAAAGGGTGAGTGTGACTCAAAGGGTGAGCGCTGTCTGTGACTGAAAGGGTGAGCGCTGTCTGTGACTGAAAGTGTGAGCGCTGTCTGTGACTGAAAGTGTGAGCGCTGTCTGTGACTGAAAGGGTGTGTGTGACTGAAAGGGTGAGCACTGTCTGTGACTGAAAGGGTGAGCGCTGTCTGTGACTGAAAGGGTGAGTGTGACTGAAAGGGTGAGCACTGTCTGTGACTGAAAGGGTGAGTGTGATTGAAAGGGTGATCACTGTCTGTGACTGAAAGGGTGAGTGTGACTCAAAGGGTGAGCGCTGTCTGTGACTGAAAGGGTGAGCGCTGTCTGTGACTGAAAGTGTGAGCGCTGTCTGTGACTGAAAGGGTGAGCGCTATCTGTGACTGAAAGGGTGAGTGTGACTGAAAGGGTGAGCACTGTCTGTGACTGAAAGGGTGAGTGTGACTGAAAGGGTGAGCACTGTCTGTGACTGAAAGGGTGAGTGTGACTGAAAGGGTGAGCACTGTCTGTGACTGAAAGGGTGAGTGTGACTGAAAGGGTGAGCACTGTCTGTGACTGAAAGGGTGAGTGTGACTGAAAGGGTGAGCACTGTCTGTGACTGAAAGGGTGAGCGCTGTCTGTGACTGAAAGTGTGAGTGCTGTCTGTGACTGAAAGTGTGAGCGCTGTCTGTGACTGAAAGGGTGAGCGCTGTCTGTGACTGAAAGTGTGAGCGCTGTCTGTGACTGAAAGGGTGAGCGCTGTCTGTGACTGTAAGTGTGAGCGCTGTCTGTGACTGAAAGTGTGAGCGCTGTCTGTTTCTGAAAGGGTGAGCGCTGTCTGTGACTGAAAGGGTGAGCACTTTCTGTGACTGAAAGGGTGAGCGCTGTCTGTGACTGAAAGTTTGAGCGCTGTCTGTGACTGAAAGGGTGAGTGTGACTGAAAGTGTGAGCACTGTCTGTGACTGAAAGAGTGAGCGCTGTCTGTGACTGAAAGGGTGAGTGTGACTGAAAGGGTGAGCACTCTCTGTGACTGAAAGGGTGAGTGTGATTGAAAGGGTGAGCACTGTCTGTGACTGAAAGGGTGAGTGTGACTGAAAGGGTGAGCACTGTCTGTGACTGAAAGGGTGAGTGTGACTGAAAGGGTGAGCACTGTCTGTGACTGAAAGGGTGAGTGCTGTCTGTGACTGAAAGTGTGAGCGCTGTCTGTGACTGAAAGTGTGAGCATTGTCTGTGACTGAAAGGGTGAGCGCTGTCTGTGACTGAAAGGGTGAGCACTGTCTGTGACTGAAAGGGTGAGCGCTGTCTGTGACTGAAAGGTTGAGCGCTGTCTGTGACTGAAAGGGTGAGTGTGACTGAAAGGGTGAGCACTGTCTGTGACTGAAAGGGTGAGCACTGTCTGTGACTGAAAGGGTGAGCGCTGTCTGTGACTGAAAGTGTGAGCGCTGTCTGTGACTGAAAGGGTGAGCGCTGTCTGTGACTGAAAGTGTGAGCGCTGTCTGAAACTGAAAGGGTGAGCGCTGTCTGTGACTGAAAGGGTGAGCACTTTCTGTGACTGAAAGGGTGAGCGCTGTCTGTGACTGAAAGTGTGAGCGCTGTCTGTGTCTGAAAGGGTGAGTGTGACTGAAAGTGTGAGCACTGTCTGTGACTGAAAGGGTGAGCGCTGTCTGTGACTGAAAGGGTGAGTGTGACTGAAAGGGTGAGCACTGTCTGTGACTGAAAGGGTGAGTGTGATTGAAAGGGTGAGCACTGTCTGTGACTGAAAGGGTGAGTGTGACTGAAAGGGTGAGCATTGTCTGTGACTGAAAGGGTGAGTGTGACTGAAAGGGTGAGCACTGTCTGTGACTGAAAGGGTGAGTGTGACTGAAAGGGTGAGCACTGTCTGTGACTGAAATGGTGAGTATGACTGAAATTTTGAGCACTGTCTGTGACTGAAAGGGTGAGCGCTGTCTGTGACTGAAAGGGTGAGTGTGACTGAAAGGGTGAGCACTGTCTGTGACTGAAAGGGTGAGTGTGATTGAAAGGGTGATCACTGTCTGTGACTGAAAGGGTGAGTGTGACTCAAAGGGTGAGCGCTGTCTGTGACTGAAAGGGTGAGCGCTGTCTGTGACTGAAAGTGTGAGCACTGTCTGTGACTGAAAGGGTGAGTGTGACTGAAAGGGTGAGTGTGACTGAAAGGGTGAGCACTGTCTGTGACTGAAAGGGTGAGTGTGACTGAAAGGGTGAGCACTGTCTGTGACTGAAAGGGTGAGTGTGACTGAAAGGGTGAGCACTGTCTGTGACTGAAAGGGTGAGTGTGACTGAAAGGGTGAGCACTGTCTGTGACTGAAAGGGTGAGTGTGACTGAAAGGGTGAGCACTGTCTGTGACTGAAAGGGTGAGCGCTGTCTGTGACTGAAAGTGTGAGTGCTGTCTGTGACTGAAAGGGTGAGCGCTGTCTGTGACTGAAAGTGTGAGCGCTGTCTGTGACTGAAAGGGTGAGCACTTTCTGTGACTGAAAGGGTGAGCGCTGTCTGTGACTGTAAGTGTGAGCGCTGTCTGTGACTGAAAGTGTGAGCACTGTCTGTTTCTGAAAGGGTGAGCGCTGTCTGTGACTGAAAGGGTGAGCACTTTCTGTGACTGAAAGGGTGAGCGCTGTCTGTGACTGAAAGTGTGAGCGCTGTCTGTGACTGAAAGGGTGAGTGTGACTGAAAGTGTGAGCACTGTCTGTGACTGAAAGTGTGAGCGCTGTCTGTGACTGAAAGGGTGAGTGTGACTGAAAGGGTGAGCACTCTCTGTGACTGAAAGGGTGAGTGTGATTGAAAGGGTGAGCACTCTCTGTGACTGAAAGGGTGAGTGTGACTGAAAGTGTGAGCGCTGTCTGTGACTGAAAGGGTGAGTGTGACTGAAAGGTTGAGCACTTTCTGTGACTGAAAGGGTGAGTGTGACTGAAAGGGTGAGCGTTGTCTGTGACTGAAAGGGTGAGTGTGACTGAAAGGTTGAGCACTGTCTGTGACTGAAAGGGTGAGCGCTGTCTGTGTCTGAAAGGGTGAGTGTGACTGAAAGTGTGAGCACTGTCTGTGACTGAAAGGGTGAGCGCTGTCTGTGTCTGAAAGGGTGAGTGTGACTGAAAGTGTGAGCACTGTCTGTGACTGAAAGGGTGAGCGCTGTCTGTGACTGAAAGGGTGAGTGTGACTGAAAGGGTGAGCACTGTCTGTGACTGAAAGGGTGAGCACTGTCTGTGACTGAAAGGGTGAGCGCTGTCTGTGACTGAAAGTGTGATTGCTGTCTGTGACTGAAAGGGTGAGCGCTGTCTGTGACTGAAAGTGTGAGCGCTGTCTATGACTGAAAGGGTGAGCACTTTCTGTGACTGAAAGGGTGAGCTCTGTCTGTGACTGAAAGTGTGAGCACTGTCTGTGACTGAAAGGGTGAGTGTGACTGAAAGGGTGAGTGTGACTGAAAGGGTGAGCACTGTCTGTGACTGAAAGGGTGAGTGTGACTGAAAGGGTGAGCACTGTCTGTGACTGAAAGGGTGAGTGTGACTGAAAGGGTGAGCACTGTCTGTGACTGAAAGGGTGAGTGTGACTGAAAGGGTGAGCACTGTCTGTGACTGAAAGGGTGAGTGTGACTGAAAGGGTGAGCACTGTCTGTGACTGAAAGGGTGAGCGCTGTCTGTGACTGAAAGTGTGAGTGCTGTCTGTGACTGAAAGGGTGAGCGCTGTCTGTGACTGAAAGTGTGAGCGCTGTCTGTGACTGAAAGGGTGAGCACTTTCTGTGACTGAAAGGGTGAGCGCTGTCTGTGACTGTAAGTGTGAGCGCTGTCTGTGACTGAAAGTGTGAGCACTGTCTGTTTCTGAAAGGGTGAGCGCTGTCTGTGACTGAAAGGGTGAGCACTTTCTGTGACTGAAAGGGTGAGCGCTGTCTGTGACTGAAAGTGTGAGCGCTGTCTGTGACTGAAAGGGTGAGTGTGACTGAAAGTGTGAGCACTGTCTGTGACTGAAAGTGTGAGCGCTGTCTGTGACTGAAAGGGTGAGTGTGACTGAAAGGGTGAGCACTCTCTGTGACTGAAAGGGTGAGTGTGATTGAAAGGGTGAGCACTCTCTGTGACTGAAAGGGTGAGTGTGACTGAAAGTGTGAGCGCTGTCTGTGACTGAAAGGGTGAGTGTGACTGAAAGGTTGAGCACTTTCTGTGACTGAAAGGGTGAGTGTGACTGAAAGGGTGAGCGTTGTCTGTGACTGAAAGGGTGAGTGTGACTGAAAGGTTGAGCACTGTCTGTGACTGAAAGGGTGAGTGTGACTGAAAGGGTGAGCACTGTCTGTGACTGAAAGGGTGAGTGTGACTGAAAGGGTGAGCACTGTCTGTGACTGAAAGGTTGAGTGTGACTGAAAGGGTGAGCACTGTCTGTGACTGAAAGGGTGAGCACTGTCTGTGACTGAATGGGTGAGCGCTGTCTGTGTCTGAAAGGGTGAGTGTGACTGAAAGTGTGAGCACTGTCTGTGACTGAAAGGGTGAGCGCTGTCTGTGTCTGAAAGGGTGAGTGTGACTGAAAGTGTGAGCACTGTCTGTGACTGAAAGGGTGAGCGCTGTCTGTGACTGAAAGGGTGAGTGTGACTGAAAGGGTGAGCACTGTCTGTGACTGAAAGGGTGAGCACTGTCTGTGACTGAAAGGGTGAGCGCTGTCTGTGACTGAAAGTGTGATTGCTGTCTGTGACTGAAAGGGTGAGCGCTGTCTGTGACTGAAAGTGTGAGCGCTGTCTATGACTGAAAGGGTGAGCACTTTCTGTGACTGAAAGGGTGAGCTCTGTCTGTGACTGAAAGTGTGAGCGCTGTCTGTGTCTGAAAGGGTGAGTGTGACTGAAAGTGTGAGCACTGTCTGTGACTGAAAGGGTGAGCGCTGTCTGTGACTGAAAGGGTGAGTGTGACTGAAAGGGTGAGCACTGTCTGTGACTGAAAGGGTGAGTGTGACTGAAAGGGTGAGCACTGTCTGTGACTGAAAGGGTGAGTGTGACTGAAAGGGGGAGCACTGTCTGTGACTGAAAGGGTGAGTATGACTGAAATTTTGAGCACTGTCTGTGACTGAAAGGGTGAGCGCTGTCTGTGACTGAAAGGGTGAGTGTGACTGAAAGGGTGAGCACTGTCTGTGACTGAAAGGGTGAGTGTGATTGAAAGGGTGATCACTGTCTGTGACTGAAAGGGTGAGTGTGACTCAAAGGGTGAGCGCTGTCTGTGACTGAAAGGGTGAGCGCTGTCTGTGACTTAAAGTGTGAGCGCTGTCTGTGACTGAAAGGGTGAGCGCTATCTGTGACTGAAAGGGTGAGTGTGACTGAAAGGGTGAGCACTGTCTGTGACTGAAAGGGTGAGTGTGACTGAAAGGGTGAGCACTGTCTGTGACTGAAAGGGTGAGTGTGACTGAAAGGGTGAGCACTGTCTGTGACTGAAAAGATGAGTGTGATTGAAAGGGTGAGCACTGTCTGTGACTGAAAGGGGAGTGTGACTGAAAGGGTGAGCACTGTTTGTGACTGAAAGGGTGAGTGTGACTGAAAGGGTGAGCACTGTCTGTGACTGAAAGTGTGAGCACTGTCTGTGACTGAAAGGGTGAGCGCTGTCTGTGACTGAAAGGGTGAGTGTGACTGAAAGGGTGAGTGTGACTGAAAGGGTGAGCACTGTCTGTGACTGAAAGGGTGAGTGTGATTGAAAGGGTGAGCACTGTCTGTGACTGAAAGGGTGAGTGTGACTGAAAGGGTGAGCGCTGTCTGTGACTGAAAGGGTGAGCGCTGTCTGTGACTGAAAGTGTGAGCGCTGTCTGTGACTGAAAGGGTGAGAACTGTCTGTTACTGAAAGGGTGAGCACTGTCTGTGACTGAAAGGGTGAGTGTGACTGAAAGGTTGAGCACTGTCTGTGACTGAAAGGGTGAGTGTGACTGAAAGGGTGAGCACTGTCTGTGACTGAAAGGGTGAGTGTGACTGAAAGGGTGAGCATTGTCTGTGACTGAAATGGTGAGTGTGACTGAAAGGGTGAGCACTGTCTGTGACTGAAAGGGTGAGTGTGACTGAAAGTGTGAGCACTGTCTGTGACTGAAAGGGTGAGCGCTGTCTTTGACTGAAATGGTGAGTGTGACTGAAAGGGTGAGCACTGTCTGTGACTGAAAGGGTGAGTGTGATTGAAAGGGTGAGCACTGTCTGTGACTGAAAGGGTGAGCGCTGTCTGTGACTGAAAGGGTGAGCACTGTCTGTGACTGAAAGGGTGAGCGCTGTCTGTGACAATAAGGGTGAGCGCTGTCTGTGACTGATGGTGTGAGCGCTGTCTGTGACAAAAGTGTGAGCGCTGTCTGTGACTGAAAGGGTGAGCGCTGTCTGTGACTGAAAGGGTGAGTGTGACTAAAAGGGTGAGCGCTGTCTGTGACTGAAAGGGTGAGCGCTGTCTGTGACTGAAAGGGTGAGCGCTGTCTGTGACTGAAAGGGTGAGCACTTTCTGTGACTGAAAGGGTGAGCGCTGTCTGTGACTGTAAGTGTGAGCGCTGTCTGTGACTGAAAGGGTGAGCGCTGTCTGTGACTGAAAGGGTGAGCACTTTCTGTGACTGAAAGGGTGAGCGCTATCTGTGACTGAAAGGGTGAGTGTGACTGAAAGGGTGAGCACTGTCTGTGACTGAAAGGGTGAGTGTGACTGAAAGGGTGAGCACTGTCTGTGACTGAAAGGGTGAGTGTGACTGAAAGGGTGAGCACTGTCTGTGACTGAAAAGATGAGTGTGATTGAAAGGGTGAGCACTGTCTGTGACTGAAAGGGGAGTGTGACTGAAAGGGTGAGCACTGTTTGTGACTGAAAGGGTGAGTGTGACTGAAAGGGTGAGCACTGTCTGTGACTGAAAGTGTGAGCACTGTCTGTGACTGAAAGGGTGAGCGCTGTCTGTGACTGAAAGGGTGAGTGTGACTGAAAGGGTGAGCACTGTCTGTGACTGAAAGGGTGAGTGTGATTGAAAGGGTGAGCACTGTCTGTGACTGAAAGGGTGAGAGTGACTGAAAGGGTGAGCGCTGTCTGTGACTGAAAGGGTGAGCGCTGTCTGTGACTGAAAGTGTGAGCGCTGTCTGTGACTGAAAGGGTGAGCGCTGTCTGTTACTGAAAGGGTGAGCACTGTCTGTGACTGAAAGGGTGAGTGTGACTGAAAGGTTGAGCACTGTCTGTGACTGAAAGGGTGAGTGTGACTGAAAGGGTGAACACTGTCTGTGACTGAAAGGGTGAGTGTGACTGAAAGGGTGAGCACTGTCTGTGACTGAAATGGTGAGTGTGACTGAAAGGGTGAGCACTGTCTGTGACTGAAAGGGTGAGTGTGACTGAAAGTGTGAGCACTGTCTGTGACTGAAAGGGTGAGCGCTGTCTTTGACTGAAATGGTGAGTGTGACTGAAAGGGTGAGCACTGTCTGTGACTGAAAGGGTGAGTGTGATTGAAAGGGTGAGCACTGTCTGTGACTGAAAGGGTGAGCGCTGTCTGTGACTGAAAGGGTGAGCACTGTCTGTGACTGAAAGGGTGAGCGCTGTCTGTGACAATAAGGGTGAGCGCTGTCTGTGACTGATGGTGTGAGCGCTGTCTGTGACAAAAGTGTGAGCGCTGTCTGTGACTGAAAGTGTGAGCGCTGTCTGTGACTGAAAGGGTGAGCGCTGTCTGTGACTGAAAGGGTGAGTGTGACTAAAAGGGTGAGCGCTGTCTGTGACTGAAAGGGTGAGCGCTGTCTGTGACTGAAAGGGTGAGCGCTGTCTGTGACTGAAAGGGTGAGCACTTTCTGTGACTGAAAGGGTGAGCGCTGTCTGTGACTGTAAGTGTGAGCGCTGTCTGTGACTGAAAGGGTGAGCGCTGTCTGTGACTGTAAGTGTGAGCGCTGTCTGTGACTGAAAGTGTGAGCGCTGTCTGTGACTGAAAGGGTGAGCGCTGTCTGTGACTGAAAGGGTGAGCACTTTCTGTGACTGAAAGGGTGAGTGCTGTCTGTGACTGAAAGTGTGAGCGCTGTCTGTGACTGAAAGGGTGAGTGTGACTGAAAGTGTGAGCACTGTCTGTGACTGAAAGGGTGAGCGCTGTCTGTGACTGAAAGGGTGAGTGTGACTGAAAGGGTGAGCACTGTCTTTGACTGAAAGGGTGAGTGTGATTGAAAGGGTGAGCACTTTCTGTGACTGAAAGGGTGAGTGTGACTGAAAGGGTGAGTACTGTCTGTGACTGAAAGGGTGAGTGTGACTGAAAGGGTGAGCACTGTCTGTGACTGAAAGGGTGAGTGTGATTGAAAGGGTGAGCACTGTCTGTGACTGAAAGGGTGTGTGTGATTGAAAGGGTGAGCACTGTCTGTGACTGAAAGAATGAGTGTGACTGAAAGGGTGAGCGCTGTCTGTGACTGAAAGGGTGAGTGTGACTGAAAGGGTGAGCACTGTCTGTGACTGAAAGGGTGAGTGTGATTGAAAGGGTGAGCACTGTCTGTGACTGAAAGGGTGAGTGTGACTGAAAGGGTGAGCACTGTCTGTGACTGAAAGTGTGAGCGCTGTCTGTGAATGAAAGGGTGAGCGCTGTCTGTGACTGAAAGGGTGAGCGCTGTCTGTGACTGAAAGGGTGAGTGTGACTGAAAGGTTGAGCACTGTCTGTGACTGAAAGGGTGAGTGTGACTGAAAGGGTGAGCACTGTCTGTGACTGAAAGGGTGAGTGTGACTGAAAGGGTGAGCACTGTCTGTGACTGAAAGGGTGAGTGTGACTGAAAGAGTGAGCACTGTCTGTGACTGAAAGGGTGAGTGTGACTAAAAGTGTGAGCACTGTCTGTGACTGAAAGGGTGAGCGCTGTCTGTGACTCAAAGGGTGAGTGTGATTGAAAGGGTGAGCACTGTCTGTGACTGAAATGGTGAGCGCTGTCTGTGACTGAAAGGGTGAGCACTGTCTGTGACTGAAAGGGTGAGCGCTGTCTGTGACAAAAAGGGTGAGCGCTGTCTGTGACTGATGGTGTGAGCGCTGTCTGTGACAAATGTGTGAGCGCTGTCTGTGACTGAAAGTGTGAGCACTGTCTGTGACTGAAAGGGTGAGTGTGACTGAAAGGGTGAGCGCTGTCTGTGACTGAAAGTGTGAGCGCTGTCTGTGACTGAAAGGGTGAGCGCTGTCTGTGACTGAAAGGGTGAGCGCTGTCTGTGACTGAAAGGGTGAGCGCTGTCTGTGACTGAAAGTGTGAGCGCTGTCTGTGACTGAAAGGGTGAGCGCTGTCTGTTACTGAAAGGGTGAGCACTGTCTGTGACTGAAAGGGTGAGTGTGACTGAAAGGTTGAGCACTGTCTGTGACTGAAAGGGTGAGTGTGACTGAAAGGGTGACCACTGTCTGTGACTGAAAGGGTGAGTGTGACTGAAAGGGTGAGCACTGTCTGTGACTGAAATGGTGAGTGTGACTGAAAGGGTGAGCACTGTCTGTGACTGAAAGGGTGAGTGTGACTGAAAGTGTGAGCACTGTCTGTGACTGAAAGGGTGAGCGCTGTCTTTGACTGAAATGGTGAGTGTGACTGAAAGGGTGAGCACTGTCTGTGACTGAAAGGGTGAGTGTGATTGAAAGGGTGAGCACTGTCTGTGACTGAAAGGGTGAGCGCTGTCTGTGACAATAAGGGTGAGCGCTGTCTGTGACTGATGGTGTGAGCGCTGTCTGTGACAAAAGTGTGAGCGCTGTCTGTGACTGAAAGTGTGAGCGCTGTCTGTGACTGAAATGGTGAGCGCTGTCTGTGACTGAAAGGGTGAGTGTGACTAAAAGGGTGAGCACTGTCTGTGACTGAAAGGGTGAGCGCTGTCTGTGACTGAAAGGGAGAGCGCTGTCTGTGACTGAAAGGGTGAGCACTTTCTGTGACTGAAAGGGTGAGCGCTGTCTGTGACTGTAAGTGTGAGCGCTGTCTGTGACTGAAAGGGTGAGCGCTGTCTGTGACTGAAAGGGTGAGCACTTTCTGTGACTGAAAGGGTGAGCGCTGTCTGTGACTGAAAGTGTGAGAGCTGTCTGTGACTGAAAGGGTGAGTGTGACTGAAAGTGTGAGCACTGTCTGTGACTGAAAGGGTGAGCGCTGTCTGTGACTGAAAGGGTGAGTGTGACTGAAAGGGTGAGCACTGTCTGTGACTGAAAGGGTGAGTGTGATTGAAAGGGTGAGCACTGTCTGTGACTGAAAGGGTGAGTGTGATTGAAAGGGTGAGCACTGTCTGTGACTGAAAGGGTGAGTGTGACTGAAAGGGTGATTACTGTCTGTGACTGAAAGGGTGAGTGTGACTGAAAGGGTGAGCACTGTCTGTGACTGAAAGGGTGAGCACTGTCTGTGACTGAAAGGGTGAGTGTGACTGAAAGTGTGAGCACTGTCTGTGACTGAAAGGGTGAGCACTGTCTGTGACTGAAAGGGTGAGTGTGACTGAAAGGGTGAGCACTGTCTGTTACTGAAAGGGTGAGTGTGATTGAAAGGGTGACCACTGTCTGTGACTGAAAGGGTGAGTGTGACTGAAAGGGTGAGCGCTGTCTGTGACTGAAAGGGTGAGCGCTGTCTGTGACTGAAAGGGTGAGCGCTTTCTGTGACTGAAAGGGTGAGCGCTGTCTGTGACTGTAAGTGTGAGCGCTGTCTGTGACTGAAAGTGTGAGCTCTGTCTGTGACTGAAAGGGTGAGTGCTGTCTGTTACTGAAAGGGTCAGCACTTTCTGTGACTGAAAGTGTGAGCGCTGTCTGTGACTGAAAGGGTGAGTGTGACTGAAAGTGTGAGCACTGTCTGTGACTGAAAGTGTGAGCGCTGTCTGTGACTGAAAGGGTGAGTGTGACTGAAAGGGTGAGCACTGTCTGTGACTGAAAGGGTGAGCACTGTCTGTGACTAAAAGGGTGATTGTGACTGAAAGGCTGAGCACTGTCTGTGACTGAAAGGGTGAGTGTGATTGAAAGGGTGAGCACTGTCTGTGACTGAAAGGGTGAGTGTGACTGAAAGGGTGAGCACTGTCTGTGACTGAAAGGGTGAGTGTGACTGAAAGGGTGAGCATTGTCTGTGACTGAAAGGGTGAGTATGACTGAAATTTTGAGCACTGTCTGTGACTGAAAGGGTGAGCGCTGTCTGTGACTGAAAGGGTGAGTGTGACTGAAAGGGTGAGCACTGTCTGTGACTGAAAGGGTGAGTGTGACTCAAAGGGTGAGCGCTGTCTGTGACTGAAAGGGTGAGCGCTGTCTGTGACTGAAAGTGTGAGCGCTGTCTGTGACTGAAAGGGTGAGCGCTATCTGTGACTGAAAGGGTGAGTGTGACTGAAAGGGTGAGCACTGTCTGTGACTGAAAGGGTGAGTGTGACTGAAAGGGTGAGCACTGTCTGTGACTAAAAGGGTGAGTGTGACTGAAAGGGTGAGCACTGTCTGTGACTGAAAGGGTGAGTGTGACTGAAAGGGTGAGCACTGTCTGTGACTGAAAGGGTGAGTGTGACTGAAAGGGTGAGCACTGTCTGTGACTGAAAGGGTGAGCGCTGTCTGTGACTGAAAGTGTGAGTGCTGTCTGTGACTGAAAGGGTGAGCGCTGTCTGTGACTGAAAGTGTGAGCGCTGTCTGTGACTGAAAGGGTGAGCACTTTCTGTGACTGAAAGGGTGAGCGCTGTCTGTGACTGTAAGTGTGAGCGCTGTCTGTGACTGAAAGTGTGAGCGCTGTCTGTTTCTGAAAGGGTGAGCGCTGTCTGTGACTGAAAGGGTGAGCACTTTCTGTGACTGAAAGGGTGAGCGCTGTCTGTGACTGAAAGTGTGAGCGCTGTCTGTGACTGAAAGGGTGAGTGTGACTGAAAGTGTGAGCACTGTCTGTGACTGAAAGAGTGAGCGCTGTCTGTGACTGAAAGGGTGAGTGTGACTGAAAGGGTGAGCACTCTCTGTGACTGAAAGGGTGAGTGTGATTGAAAGGGTGAGCACTCTCTGTGACTGAAAGGGTGAGTGTGACTGAAAGTGTGAGCGCTGTCTGTGACTGAAAGGGTGAGTGTGACTGAAAGGTTGAGCACTTTCTGTGACTGAAAGGGTGAGTGTGACTGAAAGGGTGAGCGCTGTCTGTGACTGAAAGGGTGAGCGCTGTCTGTGACTGAAAGGGTGAGTGTGACTGAAAGGTTGAGCACTGTCTGTGACTGAAAGGGTGAGTGTGACTGAAAGGGTGAGCACAGTCTGTGACTGAAAGGGTGAGTGTGACTGAAAGGGTGAGCGCTGTCTGTGACTGAAAGGGTGAGTGTGACTGAAAGGTTGAGCACTGTCTGTGACTGAAAGGGTGAGCGCTGTCTGTGACTGTAAGTTTGAGCGCTGTCTGTGACTGAAAGTGTGAGCGCTGTCTGTGACTGAAAGGGTGAGTGTGACTGAAAGGTTGAGCACTTTCTGTGACTGAAAGGGTGAGTGTGACTGAAAGGGTGAGCGCTGTCTGTGACTGAAAGGGTGAGCGCTGTCTGTGACTGAAAGGGTGAGTGTGACTGAAAGGTTGAGCACTGTCTGTGACTGAAAGGGTGAGTGTGACTGAAAGGGTGAGCACTGTCTGTGACTGAAAGGGTGAGTGTGACTGAAAGGGTGAGCACTGTCTGTGACTGAAAGGGTGAGTGTGACTGAAAGTGTGAGCACTGTCTGTGACTGAAAGGGTTAGCGCTGTCTGTGACTGAAAGGGTGAGCACTGTCTGTGACTGAAAGGGTGAGTGTGATTGAAAGGGTGAGCACTGTCTGTGACTGAAAGGGTGAGCGCTGTCTGTGACTGAAAAGGTGAGCACTGTCTCTGACTGAAAGGGTGAGTGTGACTGAAAGGGTGAGCACTGTCTGTGACTGAAAGGGTGAGTGTGACTGAAAGGGTGAGTATTGTCTGTGACTGAAAGGGTGAGTATGACTGAAATTTTGAGCACTGTCTGTGACTGAAAGGGTGAGCGCTGTCTGTGACTGAAAGGGTGAGTGTGACTGAAAGGGTGAGCACTGTCTGTGACTGAAAGGGTGAGTGTGACTGAAAGTGTGAGCGCTGTCTGTGACTGAAAGGGTGAGCGCTGTCTGTGACTGAAAGTGTGAGCGCTGTCTGTGACTGAAAGGGTGAGCGCTATCTGTGACTGAAAGGGTGAGTGTGACTGAAAGGGTGAGCACTGTCTGTGACTGAAAGGGTGAGTGTGACTGAAAGGGTGAGCACTGTCTGTGACTGAAAGGGTGAGTGTGACTGAAAGGGTGAGCACTGTCTGTGACTGAAAGGGTGAGTGTGACTGAAAGGGTGAGCACTGTCTGTGACTGAAAGGGTGAGTGTGACTGAAAGGGTGAGCACTGTCTGTGACTGAAAGGGTGAGCGCTGTCTGTGACTGAAAGTGTGAGTGCTGTCTGTGACTGAAAGGGTGAGCGCTGTCTGTGACTGAAAGTGTGAGCGCTGTCTGTGACTGAAAGGGTGAGCACTTTCTGTGACTGAAAGGGTGAGCGCTGTCTGTGACTGTAAGTGTGAGCGCTGTCTGTGACTGAAAGTGTGAGCGCTGTCTGTTTCTGAAAGGGTGAGCGCTGTCTGTGACTGAAAGGGTGAGCACTTTCTGTGACTGAAAGGGTGAGCGCTGTCTGTGACTGAAAGTGTGAGCGCTGTCTGTGACTGAAAGGGTGAGTGTGACTGAAAGTGTGAGCACTGTCTGTGACTGAAAGAGTGAGCGCTGTCTGTGACTGAAAGGGTGAGTGTGACTGAAAGGGTGAGCACTCTCTGTGACTGAAAGGGTGAGTGTGATTGAAAGGGTGAGCACTCTCTGTGACTGAAAGGGTGAGTGTGACTGAAAGTGTGAGCGCTGTCTGTGACTGAAAGGGTGAGTGTGACTGAAAGGTTGAGCACTTTCTGTGACTGAAAGGGTGAGTGTGACTGAAAGGGTGAGCGCTGTCTGTGACTGAAAGGGTGAGCACTGTCTGTGACTGAAAGGGTGAGTGTGACTGAAAGGTTGAGCACTGTCTGTGACTGAAAGGGTGAGTGTGACTGAAAGGGTGAGCACAGTCTGTGACTGAAAGGGTGAGTGTGACTGAAAGGGTGAGCGCTGTCTGTGACTGAAAGGGTGAGTGTGACTGAAAGGTTGAGCACTGTCTGTGACTGAAAGGGTGAGCGCTGTCTGTGACTGTAAGTTTGAGCGCTGTCTGTGACTGAAAGTGTGAGCGCTGTCTGTGACTGAAAGGGTGAGTGTGACTGAAAGGTTGAGCACTTTCTGTGACTGAAAGGGTGAGTGTGACTGAAAGGGTGAGCGCTGTCTGTGACTGAAAGGGTGAGCGCTGTCTGTGACTGAAAGGGTGAGTGTGACTGAAAGGTTGAGCACTGTCTGTGACTGAAAGGGTGAGTGTGACTGAAAGGGTGAGCACTGTCTGTGACTGAAAGGGTGAGTGTGACTGAAAGGGTGAGCACTGTCTGTGACTGAAAGGGTGAGTGTGACTGAAAGTGTGAGCACTGTCTGTGACTGAAAGGGTTAGCGCTGTCTGTGACTGAAAGGGTGAGCACTGTCTGTGACTGAAAGGGTGAGTGTGATTGAAAGGGTGAGCACTGTCTGTGACTGAAAGGGTGAGCGCTGTCTGTGACTGAAAAGGTAAGCACTGTCTCTGACTGAAAGGGTGAGCACTGTCTGTGACTGAAAGGGTGATTGTGACTGAAAGGCTGAGCACTGTCTGTGACTGAAAGGGTGAGTGTGAATGAAAGGGTGAGCACTGTCTGTGACTGAAAGGGTGAGTGTGACTGAAAGGGTGAGCACTGTCTGTGACTGAAAGGTGAGTGTGACTGAAAGGGTGAGCACTGTCTGTGACTGAAAGGGTGAGTGTGACTGAAAGTGTGAGCACTGTCTGTGACTGAAAGGGTGAGCGCTATCTGTGACTGAAAGGGTGAGTGTGACTGAAAGGGTGAGCACTGTCTGTGACTGAAATGGTGAGTGTGATTGAAAGGGTGAGCACTGTCTGTGACTGAAAGGGTGAGTGTGACTGAAAGGGTGAGCGCTGTCTTTGACTGAAAGGGTGAGCGCTGTCTGTGACTGAAAGTGTGAGCGCTGTCTGTGACTGAAAGGGTGAGCGCTGTCTGTGAATGAAAGGGTGAGCACTGTCTGTGACTGAAAGGGTGAGTGTGACTGAAAGGTTGAGCACTGTCTGTGACTGAAAGGGTGAGTGTGACTGAAAGGGTGAGCACTGTCTGTGACTGAAAGGGTGAGTGTGACTGAAAGGGTGAGCACTGTCTGTGACTGAAAGGGTGAGTGTGACTGAAAGGGTGAGCACTGTCTGTGACTGAAAGGGTGAGTGTGACTGAAAGTGTGAGCACTGTCTGTGACTCAAAGGATGAGCGCTGTCTGTGACTGAAATTGTGAGTGTGACTGAAAGGGTGAGCACTGTCTGTGACTGAAAGGGTGAGTGTGATTGAAAGGGTGAGCACTGTCTGTGACTGAAAGGGTGAGCGCTGTCTGTGACTGAAAGGGTGAGCACTGTCTGTGACTGAAAGGGTGAGCGCTGTCTGTGACAAAAAGGTTGAGCGCTGTCTGTGACTGATGGTGTGAGCGCTGTCTGTGACAAAAGTGTGAGCGCTGTCTGTGACTGAAAGTGTGAGCGCTGTCTGTGACTGAAAGGGTGAGCGCTGTCTGTGACTGAAAGGGTGAGTGTGACTGAAAGGGTGAGCGCTGTCTGTGACTGAAAGGGTGAGCGCTTTCTGTGACTGAAAGGGTGAGCGCTGTCTGTGACTGTAAGTGTGAGCGCTGTCTGTGACTGAAAGGGTGAGCGCTGTCTGTGACTGTAAGTGTGAGCGCTGTCTGTGACTGAAAGTGTGAGCGCTGTCTGTGACTGAAAGGGTGAGCGCTGTCTGTGACTGAAAGGGTGAGCACTTTCTGTGACTGAAAGGGTGAGTGCTGTCTGTGACTGAAAGGGTGAGCGCTGTCTGTGACTGAAAGGGTGAGCGCTGTCTGTGACTGAAAGGGTGAGTGTGACTGAAAGGGTGAGCACTGTCTTTGACTGAAAGGGTGAGTGTGATTGAAAGGGTGAGCACTTTCTGTGACTGAAAGGGTGAGTGTGACTGAAAGGGTGAGTACTGTCTGTGACTGAAAGGGTGAGTGTGACTGAAAGGGTGAGCACTGTCTGTGACTGAAAGGGTGAGTGTGATTGAAAGGGCGAGCACTGTCTGTGACTGAAAGGGTGTGTGTGATTGAAAGGGTGAGCACTGTCTGTGACTGAAAGAATGAGTGTGACTGAAAGGGTGAGCGCTGTCTGTGACTGAAAGGGTGAGTGTGACTGAAAGGGTGAGCACTGTCTGTGACTGAAAGGGTGAGTGTGATTGAAAGGGTGAGCACTGTCTGTGACTGAAAGGGTGAGTGTGACTGAAAGGGTGAGCACTGTCTGTGACTGAAAGTGTGAGCGCTGTCTGTGAATGAAAGGGTGAGCGCTGTCTGTGACTGAAAGGGTGAGCGCTGTCTGTGACTGAAAGGGTGAGTGTGACTGAAAGGTTGAGCACTGTCTGTGACTGAAAGGGTGAGTGTGACTGAAAGGGTGAGCACTGTCTGTGACTGAAAGGGTGAGTGTGACTGAAAGGGTGAGCACTGTCTGTGACTGAAAGGGTGAGTGTGACTGAAAGAGTGAGCACTGTCTGTGACTGAAAGGGTGAGTGTGACTAAAAGTGTGAGCACTGTCTGTGACTGAAAGGGTGAGCGCTGTCTGTGACTCAAAGGGTGAGTGTGATTGAAAGGGTGAGCACTGTCTGTGACTGAAATGGTGAGCGCTGTCTGTGACTGAAAGGGTGAGCACTGTCTGTGACTGAAAGGGTGAGCGCTGTCTGTGACAAAAAGGGTGAGCGCTGTCTGTGACTGATGGTGTGAGCGCTGTCTGTGACAAATGTGTGAGCGCTGTCTGTGACTGAAAGTGTGAGCACTGTCTGTGACTGAAAGGGTGAGTGTGACTGAAAGGGTGAGCGCTGTCTGTGACTGAAAGTGTGAGCGCTGTCTGTGACAAAAAAGGGTGAGCGCTGTCTGTGACTGAAAGGGTGAGCGCTGTCTGTGACTGAAAGTGTGAGCGCTGTCTGTGACTGAAAGGGTGAGCGCTGTCTGTTACTGAAAGGGTGAGCACTGTCTGTGACTGAAAGGGTGAGTGTGACTGAAAGGTTGAGCACTGTCTGTGACTGAAAGGGTGAGTGTGACTGAAAGGGTGACCACTGTCTGTGACTGAAAGGGTGAGTGTGACTGAAAGGGTGAGCACTGTCTGTGACTGAAATGGTGAGTGTGACTGAAAGGGTGAGCACTGTCTGTGACTGAAAGGGTGAGTGTGACTGAAAGTGTGAGCACTGTCTGTGACTGAAAGGGTGAGCGCTGTCTTTGACTGAAATGGTGAGTGTGACTGAAAGGGTGAGCACTGTCTGTGACTGAAAGGGTGAGTGTGATTGAAAGGGTGAGCACTGTCTGTGACTGAAAGGGTGAGCGCTGTCTGTGACTGAAAGGGTGAGCACTGTCTGTGACTGAAAGGGTGAGCGCTGTCTGTGACAATAAGGGTGAGCGCTGTCTGTGACTGATGGTGTGAGCGCTGTCTGTGACAAAAGTGTGAGCGCTGTCTGTGACTGAAAGTGTGAGCGCTGTCTGTGACTGAAATGGTGAGCGCTGTCTGTGACTGAAAGGGTGAGTGTGACTAAAAGGGTGAGCACTGTCTGTGACTGAAAGGGTGAGCGCTGTCTGTGACTGAAAGGGAGAGCGCTGTCTGTGACTGAAAGGGTGAGCGCTGTCTGTGACTGTAAGTGTGAGCGCTGTCTGTGACTGAAAGGGTGAGCGCTGTCTGTGACTGAAAGGGTGAGCACTTTCTGTGACTGAAAGGGTGAGCGCTGTCTGTGACTGAAAGTGTGAGAGCTGTCTGTGACTGAAAGGGTGAGTGTGACTGAAAGTGTGAGCACTGTCTGTGACTGAAAGGGTGAGCGCTGTCTGTGACTGAAAGGGTGAGTGTGACTGAAAGGGTGAGCACTGTCTGTGACTGAAAGGGTGAGTGTGATTGAAAGGGTGAGCACTGTCTGTGACTGAAAGGGTGAGTGTGATTGAAAGGGTGAGCACTGTCTGTGACTGAAAGGGTGAGTGTGACTGAAAGGGTGATTACTGTCTGTGACTGAAAGGGTGAGTGTGACTGAAAGGGTGAGCACTGTCTGTGACTGAAAGGGTGAGCACTGTCTGTGACTGAAAGGGTGAGTGTGACTGAAAGTGTGAGCACTGTCTGTGACTGAAAGGGTGAGCACTGTCTGTGACTGAAAGGGTGAGTGTGACTGAAAGGGTGAGCACTGTCTGTTACTGAAAGGGTGAGTGTGATTGAAAGGGTGACCACTGTCTGTGACTGAAAGGGTGAGTGTGACTGAAAGGGTGAGCGCTGTCTGTGACTGAAAGGGTGAGCGCTGTCTGTGACTGAAAGGGTGAGCACTTTCTGTGACTGAAAGGGTGAGCGCTGTCTGTGACTGTAAGTGTGAGCGCTGTCTGTGACTGAAAGTGTGAGCTCTGTCTGTGACTGAAAGGGTGAGTGCTGTCTGTTACTGAAAGGGTCAGCACTTTCTGTGACTGAAAGTGTGAGCGCTGTCTGTGACTGAAAGGGTGAGTGTGACTGAAAGTGTGAGCACTGTCTGTGACTGAAAGTGTGAGCGCTGTCTGTGACTGAAAGGGTGAGTGTGACTGAAAGGGTGAGCACTGTCTGTGACTGAAAGGGTGAGCACTGTCTGTGACTAAAAGGGTGATTGTGACTGAAAGGCTGAGCACTGTCTGTGACTGAAAGGGTGAGTGTGATTGAAAGGGTGAGCACTGTCTGTGACTGAAAGGGTGAGTGTGACTGAAAGGGTGAGCACTGTCTGTGACTGAAAGGGTGAGTGTGACTGAAAGGGTGAGCATTGTCTGTGACTGAAAGGGTGAGTATGACTGAAATTTTGAGCACTGTCTGTGACTGAAAGGGTGAGCGCTGTTTGTGACTGAAAGGGTGAGTGTGACCGAAAGGGTGAGCACTGTCTGTGACTGAAAGGGTGAGTGTGACTCAAAGGGTGAGCGCTGTCTGTGACTGAAAGGGTGAGCGCTGTCTGTGACTGAAAGTGTGAGCGCTGTCTGTGACTGAAAGGGTGAGCGCTATCTGTGACTGAAAGGGTGAGTGTGACTGAAAGGGTGAGCACTGTCTGTGACTGAAAGGGTGAGTGTGACTGAAAGGGTGAGCACTGTCTGTGACTGAAAGGGTGAGTGTGACTGAAAGGGTGAGCACTGTCTGTGACTGAAAGGGTGAGTGTGACTGAAAGGGTGAGCACTGTCTGTGACTGAAAGGGTGAGTGTGACTGAAAGGGTGAGCACTGTCTGTGACTGAAAGGGTGAGCGCTGTCTGTGACTGAAAGTGTGAGTGCTGTCTGTGACTGAAAGGGTGAGCGCTGTCTGTGACTGAAAGTGTGAGCGCTGTCTGTGACTGAAAGGGTGAGCACTTTCTGTGACTGAAAGGGTGAGCGCTGTCTGTGACTGTAAGTGTGAGCGCTGTCTGTGACTGAAAGTGTGAGCGCTGTCTGTTTCTGAAAGGGTGAGCGCTGTCTGTGACTGAAAGGGTGAGCACTTTCTGTGACTGAAAGGGTGAGCGCTGTCTGTGACTGAAAGTGTGAGCGCTGTCTGTGACTGAAAGGGTGAGTGTGACTGAAAGTGTGAGCACTGTCTGTGACTGAAAGAGTGAGCGCTGTCTGTGACTGAAAGGGTGAGTGTGACTGAAAGGGTGAGCACTCTCTGTGACTGAAAGGGTGAGTGTGATTGAAAGGGTGAGCACTCTCTGTGACTGAAAGGGTGAGTGTGACTGAAAGTGTGAGCGCTGTCTGTGACTGAAAGGGTGAGTGTGACTGAAAGGTTGAGCACTTTCTGTGACTGAAAGGGTGAGTGTGACTGAAAGGGTGAGCGCTGTCTGTGACTGAAAGGGTGAGCGCTGTCTGTGACTGAAAGGGTGAGTGTGACTGAAAGGTTGAGCACTGTCTGTGACTGAAAGGGTGAGTGTGACTGAAAGGGTGAGCACAGTCTGTGACTGAAAGGGTGAGTGTGACTGAAAGGGTGAGCGCTGTCTGTGACTGAAAGGGTGAGTGTGACTGAAAGGTTGAGCACTGTCTGTGACTGAAAGGGTGAGCGCTGTCTGTGACTGTAAGTTTGAGCGCTGTCTGTGACTGAAAGTGTGAGCGCTGTCTGTGACTGAAAGGGTGAGTGTGACTGAAAGGTTGAGCACTTTCTGTGACTGAAAGGGTGAGTGTGACTGAAAGGGTGAGCGCTGTCTGTGACTGAAAGGGTGAGCGCTGTCTGTGACTGAAAGGGTGAGTGTGACTGAAAGGTTGAGCACTGTCTGTGACTGAAAGGGTGAGTGTGACTGAAAGGGTGAGCACTGTCTGTGACTGAAAGGGTGAGTGTGACTGAAAGGGTGAGCACTGTCTGTGACTGAAAGGGTGAGTGTGACTGAAAGTGTGAGCACTGTCTGTGACTGAAAGGGTTAGCGCTGTCTGTGACTGAAAGGGTGAGCACTGTCTGTGACTGAAAGGGTGAGTGTGATTGAAAGGGTGAGCACTGTCTGTGACTGAAAGGGTGAGCGCTGTCTGTGACTGAAAAGGTGAGCACTGTCTCTGACTGAAAGGGTGAGCTCTGTCTGTGACTGAAAGTGTGAGCGCTGTCTGTGACTGAAAGTGTGAGCACTGTCTGTGACTGAAAGTGTGAGCACTGTCTGTGAATGAAAGTGTGAGCGCTGTCTGTGACTGAAAGTGTGAGCATTGTCTGTGACTGAAAGGGTGAGCGCTGTCTGTGACTGAAAGGGTGAGCACTGTCTGTGACTGAAAGGGTGAGCACTGTCTGTGACTGAAAGGGTGAGCGCTGTCTGTGACTGAAAGGGTGAGCGCTGTCTGTGACTGAAAGGGTGAGCGCTGTCTGTGACTGAAAGGGTGAGTGTGACTGAAAGGGTGAGCACTGTCTGTGACTGAAAGGGTGAGCGCTGTCTGTTACTGAAAGTGTGAGTGTGACTGAAAGGGTGAGCGCTGTCTGTGACTGAAAGGGTGAGCGCTGTCTGTGACTGAAAGGGTGAGTGTGACTGAAAGGTTGAGCACTGTCTGTGACTGAAAGGGTGAGTGTGACTGAAAGGGTGAGCACTGTCTGTGACTGAAAGGGTGAGTGTGACTGAAAGGGTGAGCACTGTCTGTGACTGAAAGGGTGAGTGTGACTGAAAGTGTGAGCACTGTCTGTGACTGAAAGGGTTAGCGCTGTCTGTGACTGAAAGGGTGAGCACTGTCTGTGACTGAAAGGGTGAGTGTGATTGAAAGGGTGAGCACTGTCTGTGACTGAAAGGGTGAGCGCTGTCTGTGACTGAAAAGGTGAGCACTGTCTCTGACTGAAAGGGTGAGCTCTGTCTGTGACTGAAAGTGTGAGCGCTGTCTGTGACTGAAAGTGTGAGCACTGTCTGTGACTGAAAGTGTGAGTGTGACTGAAAGGTTGAGCACTTTCTGTGACTGAAAGGGTGAGTGTGACTGAAAGGGTGAGCGCTGTCTGTGACTGAAAGGGTGAGCGCTGTCTGTGACTGAAAGGGTGAGTGTGACTGAAAGGTTGAGCACTGTCTGTGACTGAAAGGGTGAGTGTGACTGAAAGGGTGAGCACTGTCTGTGACTGAAAGGGTGAGTGTGACTGAAAGGGTGAGCACTGTCTGTGACTGAAAGGGTGAGTGTGACTGAAAGTGTGAGCACTGTCTGTGACTGAAAGGGTTAGCGCTGTCTGTGACTGAAAGGGTGAGCACTGTCTGTGACTGAAAGGGTGAGTGTGATTGAAAGGGTGAGCACTGTCTGTGACTGAAAGGGTGAGCGCTGTCTGTGACTGAAAAGGTGAGCACTGTCTCTGACTGAAAGGGTGAGCTCTGTCTGTGACTGAAAGTGTGAGCGCTGTCTGTGACTGAAAGTGTGAGCACTGTCTGTGACTGAAAGTGTGAGCACTGTCTGTGAATGAAAGTGTGAGCGCTGTCTGTGACTGAAAGTGTGAGCATTGTCTGTGACTGAAAGGGTGAGCGCTGTCTGTGACTGAAAGGGTGAGCACTGTCTGTGACTGAAAGGGTGAGCACTGTCTGTGACTGAAAGGGTGAGCGCTGTCTGTGACTGAAAGGGTGAGCGCTGTCTGTGACTGAAAGGGTGAGCGCTGTCTGTGACTGAAAGGGTGAGTGTGACTGAAAGGGTGAGCACTGTCTGTGACTGAAAGGGTGAGCGCTGTCTGTGACTGAAAGTGTGAGTGCTGTCTGTGACTGAAAGGGTGAGCGCTGTCTGTGACTGAAAGTGTGAGCGCTGTCTGTGACTGAAAGGGTGAGCGCTGTCTGTGACTGAAAGGGAGAGCACTTTCTGTGACTGAAAGGGTGAGCGCTGTCTGTGACTGAAAGTGTGAGCGCTGTCTGTGACTGAAAGGGTGTGTGTGACTGAAAGGGTGAGCACTGTCTGTGTCTGAAAGGGTGAGCGCTGTCTGTGACTGAAAGGGTGAGTGTGACTGAAAGGGTGAGCACTGACTGTGACTGAAAGGGTGAGTGTGAATGAAAGTATGAGCACTGTCTGTGACTGAAAGGGTGAGTGTGACTGAAAGGGTGAGCACTGTCTGTGACTGAAAGGGTGAGTATGACTGAAATTTTGAGCACTGTCTGTGACTGAAAGGGTGAGCGCTGTCTGTGACTGAAAGGGTGAGTGTGACTGAAAGGGTGAGCACTGTCTGTGACTGAAAGGGTGAGTGTGATTGAAAGGGTGATCACTGTCTGTGACTGAAAGGGTGAGTGTGACTCAAAGGGTGAGCGCTGTCTGTGACTGAAAGGGTGAGCGCTGTCTGTGACTGAAAGTGTGAGCGCTGTCTGTGACTGAAAGGGTGAGCGCTATCTGTGACTGAAAGGGTGAGTGTGACTGAAAGGGTGAGCACTGTCTGTGACTGAAAGGGTGAGTGTGACTGAAAGGGTGAGCACTGTCTGTGACTGAAAGGGTGAGTGTGACTGAAAGGGTGAGCACTGTCTGTGACTGAAAGGGTGAGTGTGATTGAAAGGGTGAGCACTGTCTGTGACTGAAAGGGTGAGCACTGTCTGTGACTGAAAGGGTGAGCACTGTCTGTGACTGAAAGTGTGAGCGCTGTCTGTGACTGAAAGTGTGAGCACTGTCTGTGACTGAAAGTGTGAGCACTGTCTGTGACTGAAAGTGTGAGCGCTGTCTGTGACTGAAAGTGTGAGCATTGTCTGTGACTGAAAGGGTGAGTGTGACTGAAAGGGTGAACACTGTCTGTGACTGAAAGGGTGATCACTGTCTGTGACTGAAAGGGTGAGCGCTGTCTGTGACTGAAAGTGTGAGCGCTGTCTGTGACTGAAAGGGTGAGCGCTGTCTGTGACTGAAAGTGTGAGCGCTGTCTGAAACTGAAAGGGTGAGCGCTGTCTGTGACTGAAAGGGTGAGCACTTTCTGTGACTGAAAGGGTGAGCTCTGTCTGTGACTGAAAGTGTGAGCGCTGTCTGTGTCTGAAAGGGTGAGTGTGACTGAAAGTGTGAGCACTGTCTGTGACTGAAAGGGTGAGCGCTGTCTGTGACTGAAAGGGTGAGTGTGACTGAAAGGGTGAGCACTGTCTGTGACTGAAAGGGTGAGTGTGATTGAAAGGGTGAGCACTGTCTGTGACTGAAAGGGTGAGTGTGACTGAAAGGGTGAGCACTGTCTGTGACTGAAAGGGTGAGTGTGACTGAAAGGGTGAGCACTGTCTGTGACTGAAAGGGTGAGCGCTGTCTGTGACTGAAAGGGTGAGTGTGACTGAAAGGGTGAGCACTGTCTGTGACTGAAAGGGTGAGTGTGATTGAAAGGGTGATCACTGTCTGTGACTGAAAGGGTGAGTGTGACTCAAAGTGTGAGCGCTGTCTGTGACTGAAAGGGTGAGCGCTGTCTGTGACTGAAAGTGTGAGCGCTGTCTGTGACTGAAAGGGTGAGCGCTATCTGTGACTGAAAGGGTGAGTGTGACTGAAAGGGTGAGCACTGTCTGTGACTGAAAGGGTGAGTTTGACTGAAAGGGTGAGCACTGTCTGTGACTGAAAGGGTGAGTGTGACTGAAAGGGTGAGCACTGTCTGTGACTGAAAGGGTGAGTGTGACTGAAAGGGTGAGCACTGTCTGTGACTGAAAGGGTGAGTGTGACTGAAAGGGTGAGCACTGTCTGTGACTGAAAGGGTGAGCGCTGTCTGTGACTGAAAGTGTGAGTGCTGTCTGTGACTGAAAGGGTGAGCGCTGTCTGTGACTGAAAGTGTGAGCGCTGTCTGTGACTGAAAGGGTGAGCACTTTCTGTGACTGAAAGGGTGAGCGCTGTCTGTGACTGTAAGTGTGAGCGCTGTCTGTGACTGAAAGTGTGAGCGCTGTCTGTTTCTGAAAGGGTGAGCGCTGTCTGTGACTGAAAGGGTGAGCACTTTCTGTGACTGAAAGGGTGAGCGCTGTCTGTGACTGAAAGTTTGAGCGCTGTCTGTGACTGAAAGGGTGAGTGTGACTGAAAGTGTGAGCACTGTCTGTGACTGAAAGAGTGAGCGCTGTCTGTGACTGAAAGGGTGAGTGTGACTGAAAGGGTGAGCACTGTCTGTGACTAAAGGGTGAGTGTGACTGAAAGGGTGAGCACTGTCTGTGACTGAAAGGGTGAGTGTGACTGAAAGGGTGAGCACTGTCTGTGACTGAAAGGGTGAGTGTGACTGAAAGGGTGAGCACTGTCTGTGACTGAAAGGGTGAGTGTGACTGAAAGGGTGAGCACTGTCTGTGACTGAAAGGGTGAGTGCTGTCTGTGACTTAAAGTGTGAGCGCTGTCTGTGACTGAAAGTGTGAGCATTGTCTGTGTCTGAAAGGGTGAGCGCTGTCTGTGACTGAAAGGGTGAGCACTGTCTGTGACTGAAAGGGTGAGCGCTGTCTGTGACTGAAAGGTTGAGCGCTGTCTGTGACTGAAAGGGTGAGTGTGACTGAAAGGGTGAGCACTGTCTGTGACTGAAAGGGTGAGCACTGTCTGTGACTGAAAGGGTGAGCGCTGTCTGTGACTGAAAGTGTGAGCGCTGTCTGTGACTGAAAGGGTGAGCGCTGTCTGTGACTGAAAGTGTGAGCGCTGTCTGAAACTGAAAGGGTGAGCGCTGTCTGTGACTGAAAGGGTGAGCACTTTCTGTGACTGAAAGGGTGAGCGCTGTCTGTGACTGAAAGTGTGAGCGCTGTCTGTGTCTGAAAGGGTGAGTGTGACTGAAAGTGTGAGCACTGTCTGTGACTGAAAGGGTGAGCGCTGTCTGTGACTGAAAGGGTGAGTGTGACTGAAAGGGTGAGCACTGTCTGTGACTGAAAGGGTGAGTGTGATTGAAAGGGTGAGCACTGTCTGTGACTGAAAGGGTGAGTGTGACTGAAAGGGTGAGCACTGTCTGTGACTGAAAGGGTGAGTGTGACTGAAAGGGTGAGCACTGTCTGTGACTGAAATGGTGAGTATGACTGAAATTTTGAGCACTGTCTGTGACTGAAAGGGTGAGCGCTGTCTGTGACTGAAAGGGTGAGTGTGACTGAAAGGGTGAGCACTGTCTGTGACTGAAAGGGTGAGTGTGATTGAAAGGGTGATCACTGTCTGTGACTGAAAGGGTGAGTGTGACTCAAAGGGTGAGCGCTGTCTGTGACTGAAAGGGTGAGCGCTGTCTGTGACTGAAAGTGTGAGCGCTGTCTGTGACTGAAAGGGTGAGCGCTATCTGTGACTGAAAGGGTGAGTGTGACTGAAAGGGTGAGCACTGTCTGTGACTGAAAGGGTGAGTGTGACTGAAAGGGTGAGCACTGTCTGTGACTGAAAGGGTGAGTGTGACTGAAAGGGTGAGCACTGTCTGTGACTGAAAGGGTGAGTGTGACTGAAAGGGTGAGCACTGTCTGTGACTGAAAGGGTGAGCGCTGTCTGTGACTGAAAGTGTGAGTGCTGTCTGTGACTGAAAGGGTGAGCGCTGTCTGTGACTGAAAGTGTGAGCGCTGTCTGTGACTGAAAGGGTGAGCACTTTCTGTGACTGAAAGGGTGAGCGCTGTCTGTGACTGAAAGTGTGAGCGCTGTCTGTGACTGAAAGGGTGAGTGTGACTGAAAGTGTGAGCACTGTCTGTGACTGAAAGAGTGAGCGCTGTCTGTGACTGAAAGGGTGAGTGTGACTGAAAGGGTGAGCACTCTCTGTGACTGAAAGGGTGAGTGTGATTGAAAGGGTGAGCACTCTCTGTGACTGAAAGGGTGAGTGTGACTGAAAGTGTGAGCGCTGTCTGTGACTGAAAGGGTGAGTGTGACTGAAAGGTTGAGCACTTTCTGTGACTGAAAGGGTGAGTGTGACTGAAAGGGTGAGCGCTGTCTGTGACTGAAAGGGTGAGTGTGACTGAAAGGTTGAGCACTGTCTGTGACTGAAAGGGTGAGTGTGACTGAAAGGGTGAGCACTGTCTGTGACTGAAAGGGTGAGTGTGACTGAAAGGGTGAGCACTGTCTGTGACTGAAAGGTTGAGTGTGACTGAAAGGGTGAGCACTGTCTGTGACTGAAAGGGTGAGCACTGTCTGTGACTGAATGGGTGAGCGCTGTCTGTGTCTGAAAGGGTGAGTGTGACTGAAAGTGTGAGCACTGTCTGTGACTGAAAGGGTGAGCGCTGTCTGTGTCTGAAAGGGTGAGTGTGACTGAAAGTGTGAGCACTGTCTGTGACTGAAAGGGTGAGCGCTGTCTGTGACTGAAAGGGTGAGTGTGACTGAAAGGGTGAGCACTGTCTGTGACTGAAAGGGTGAGCACTGTCTGTGACTGAAAGGGTGAGCGCTGTCTGTGACTGAAAGTGTGATTGCTGTCTGTGACTGAAAGGGTGAGCGCTGTCTGTGACTGAAAGTGTGAGCGCTGTCTGTGACTGAAAGGGTGAGCGCTGTCTGTGACTGAAAGGGTGAGCACTTTCTGTGACTGAAAGGGTGAGCTCTGTCTGTGACTGAAAGTGTGAGCGCTGTCTGTGTCTGAAAGGGTGAGTGTGACTGAAAGTGTGAGCACTGTCTGTGACTGAAAGGGTGAGCGCTGTCTGTGACTGAAAGGGTGAGTGTGACTGAAAGGGTGAGCACTGTCTGTGACTGAAAGGGTGAGTGTGACTGAAAGGGTGAGCACTGTCTGTGACTGAAAGGGTGAGTGTGACTGAAAGGGTGAGCACTGTCTGTGACTGAAAGGGTGAGTATGACTGAAATTTTGAGCACTGTCTGTGACTGAAAGGGTGAGCGCTGTCTGTGACTGAAAGGGTGAGTGTGACTGAAAGGGTGAGCACTGTCTGTGACTGAAAGGGTGAGTGTGATTGAAAGGGTGATCACTGTCTGTGACTGAAAGGGTGAGTGTGACTCAAAGGGTGAGCGCTGTCTGTGACTGAAAGGGTGAGCGCTGTCTGTGACTTAAAGTGTGAGCGCTGTCTGTGACTGAAAGGGTGAGCGCTATCTGTGACTGAAAGGGTGAGTGTGACTGAAAGGGTGAGCACTGTCTGTGACTGAAAGGGTGAGTGTGACTGAAAGGGTGAGCACTGTCTGTGACTGAAAGGGTGAGTGTGACTGAAAGGGTGAGCACTGTCTGTGACTGAAAAGATGAGTGTGATTGAAAGGGTGAGCACTGTCTGTGACTGAAAGGGGAGTGTGACTGAAAGGGTGAGCACTGTTTGTGACTGAAAGGGTGAGTGTGACTGAAAGGGTGAGCACTGTCTGTGACTGAAAGTGTGAGCACTGTCTGTGACTGAAAGGGTGAGCGCTGTCTGTGACTGAAAGGGTGAGTGTGACTGAAAGGGTGAGTTTGACTGAAAGGGTGAGCACTGTCTGTGACTGAAAGGGTGAGTGTGATTGAAAGGGTGAGCACTGTCTGTGACTGAAAGGGTGAGTGTGACTGAAAGGGTGAGCGCTGTCTGTGACTGAAAGGGTGAGCGCTGTCTGTGACTGAAAGTGTGAGCGCTGTCTGTGACTGAAAGGGTGAGCGCTGTCTGTTACTGAAAGGGTGAGCACTGTCTGTGACTGAAAGGGTGAGTGTGACTGAAAGGTTGAGCACTGTCTGTGACTGAAAGGGTGAGTGTGACTGAAAGGGTGAGCACTGTCTGTGACTGAAAGGGTGAGTGTGACTGAAAGGGTGAGCACTGTCTGTGACTGAAATGGTGAGTGTGACTGAAAGGGTGAGCACTGTCTGTGACTGAAAGGGTGAGTGTGACTGAAAGTGTGAGCACTGTCTGTGACTGAAAGGGTGAGCGCTGTCTTTGACTGAAATGGTGAGTGTGACTGAAAGGGTGAGCACTGTCTGTGACTGAAAGGGTGAGTGTGATTGAAAGGGTGAGCACTGTCTGTGACTGAAAGGGTGAGCGCTGTCTGTGACTGAAAGGGTGAGCACTGTCTGTGACTGAAAGGGTGAGCGCTGTCTGTGACAATAAGGGTGAGCGCTGTCTGTGACTGATGGTGTGAGCGCTGTCTGTGACAAAAGTGTGAGCGCTGTCTGTGACTGAAAGTGTGAGCGCTGTCTGTGACTGAAAGGGTGAGCGCTGTCTGTGACTGAAAGGGTGAGTGTGACTAAAAGGGTGAGCGCTGTCTGTGACTGAAAGGGTGAGCGCTGTCTGTGACTGAAAGGGTGAGCGCTGTCTGTGACTGAAAGGGTGAGCACTTTCTGTGACTGAAAGGGTGAGCGCTGTCTGTGACTGTAAGTGTGAGCGCTGTCTGTGACTGAAAGGGTGAGCACTTTCTGTGACTGAAAGGGTGAGCGCTGTCTGTGACTGAAAGTGTGAGAGCTGTCTGTGACTGAAAGGGTGAGTGTGACTGAAAGTGTGAGCACTGTCTGTGACTGAAAGGGTGAGCGCTGTCTGTGACTGAAAGGGTGAGTGTGACTGAAAGGGTGAGCACTGTCTGTGACTGAAAGGGTGAGTGTGATTGAAAGGGTGAGCACTGTCTGTGACTGAAAGGGTGAGTGTGATTGAAAGGGTGAGCACTGTCTGTGACTGAAAGGGTGAGTGTGACTGAAAGGGTGATTACTGTCTGTGACTGAAAGGGTGAGTGTGACTGAAAGGGTGAGCACTGTCTGTGACTGAAAGGGTGAGCACTGTCTGTGACTGAAAGGGTGAGTGTGACTGAAAGTGTGAGCACTGTCTGTGACTGAAAGGGTGAGCACTGTCTGTGACTGAAAGGGTGAGTGTGACTGAAAGGGTGAGCACTGTCTGTTACTGAAAGGGTGAGTGTGATTGAAAGGGTGACCACTGTCTGTGACTGAAAGGGTGAGTGTGACTGAAAGGGTGAGCGCTGTCTGTGACTGAAAGGGTGAGCGCTGTCTGTGACTGAAAGGGTGAGCGCTTTCTGTGACTGAAAGGGTGAGCGCTGTCTGTGACTGTAAGTGTGAGCGCTGTCTGTGACTGAAAGTGTGAGCTCTGTCTGTGACTGAAAGGGTGAGTGCTGTCTGTTACTGAAAGGGTCAGCACTTTCTGTGACTGAAAGTGTGAGCGCTGTCTGTGACTGAAAGGGTGAGTGTGACTGAAAGTGTGAGCACTGTCTGTGACTGAAAGTGTGAGCGCTGTCTGTGACTGAAAGGGTGAGTGTGACTGAAAGGGTGAGCACTGTCTGTGACTGAAAGGGTGAGCACTGTCTGTGACTGAAAGGGTGATTGTGACTGAAAGGCTGAGCACTGTCTGTGACTGAAAGGGTGAGTGTGAATGAAAGGGTGAGCACTGTCTGTGACTGAAAGGGTGAGTGTGACTGAAAGGGTGAGCACTGTCTGTGACTGAAAGGTGAGTGTGACTGAAAGGGTGAGCACTGTCTGTGACTGAAAGGGTGAGTGTGACTGAAAGTGTGAGCACTGTCTGTGACTGAAAGGGTGAGCGCTATCTGTGACTGAAAGGGTGAGTGTGACTGAAAGGGTGAGCACTGTCTGTGACTGAAATGGTGAGTGTGACTGAAAGTGTGAGCGCTGTCTGTGACTGAAAGGGTGAGCGCTGTCTGTTACTGAAAGGGTGAGCACTGTCTGTGACTGAAAGGGTGAGTGTGACTGAAAGGTTGAGCACTGTCTGTGACTGAAAGGGTGAGTGTGACTGAAAGGGTGAGCACTGTCTGTGACTGAAAGGGTGAGTGTGACTGAAAGGGTGAGCACTGTCTGTGACTGAAATGGTGAGTGTGACTGAAAGGGTGAGCACTGTCTGTGACTGAAAGGGTGAGTGTGACTGAAAGTGTGAGCACTGTCTGTGACTGAAAGGGTGAGCGCTGTCTTTGACTGAAATGGTGAGTGTGACTGAAAGGGTGAGCACTGTCTGTGACTGAAATGGTGAGTGTGATTGAAAGGGTGAGCACTGTCTGTGACTGAAAGGGTGAGCGCTGTCTGTGACTGAAAGGGTGAGCACTGTCTGTGACTGAAAGGGTGAGCGCTGTCTGTGACAATAAGGGTGAGCGCTGTCTGTGACTGATGGTGTGAGCGCTGTCTGTGACAAAAGTGTGAGCGCTGTCTGTGACTGAAAGTGTGAGCGCTGTCTGTGACTGAAAGGGTGAGCGCTGTCTGTGACTGAAAGGGTGAGTGTGACTAAAAGGGTGAGCGCTGTCTGTGACTGAAAGGGTGAGCGCTGTCTGTGACTGAAAGGGTGAGCGCTGTCTGTGACTGAAAGGGTGAGCACTTTCTGTGACTGAAAGGGTGAGCGCTGTCTGTGACTGTAAGTGTGAGCGCTGTCTGTGACTGAAAGGGTGAGCACTTTCTGTGACTGAAAGGGTGAGCGCTGTCTGTGACTGAAAGTGTGAGAGCTGTCTGTGACTGAAAGGGTGAGTGTGACTGAAAGTGTGAGCACTGTCTGTGACTGAAAGGGTGAGCGCTGTCTGTGACTGAAAGGGTGAGTGTGACTGAAAGGGTGAGCACTGTCTGTGACTGAAAGGGTGAGTGTGATTGAAAGGGTGAGCACTGTCTGTGACTGAAAGGGTGAGTGTGATTGAAAGGGTGAGCACTGTCTGTGACTGAAAGGGTGAGTGTGACTGAAAGGGTGATTACTGTCTGTGACTGAAAGGGTGAGTGTGACTGAAAGGGTGAGCACTGTCTGTGACTGAAAGGGTGAGCACTGTCTGTGACTGAAAGGGTGAGTGTGACTGAAAGTGTGAGCACTGTCTGTGACTGAAAGGGTGAGCACTGTCTGTGACTGAAAGGGTGAGTGTGACTGAAAGGGTGAGCACTGTCTGTTACTGAAAGGGTGAGTGTGATTGAAAGGGTGACCACTGTCTGTGACTGAAAGGGTGAGTGTGACTGAAAGGGTGAGCGCTGTCTGTGACTGAAAGGGTGAGCGCTGTCTGTGACTGAAAGGGTGAGCGCTTTCTGTGACTGAAAGGGTGAGCGCTGTCTGTGACTGTAAGTGTGAGCGCTGTCTGTGACTGAAAGTGTGAGCTCTGTCTGTGACTGAAAGGGTGAGTGCTGTCTGTTACTGAAAGGGTCAGCACTTTCTGTGACTGAAAGTGTGAGCGCTGTCTGTGACTGAAAGGGTGAGTGTGACTGAAAGTGTGAGCACTGTCTGTGACTGAAAGTGTGAGCGCTGTCTGTGACTGAAAGGGTGAGTGTGACTGAAAGGGTGAGCACTGTCTGTGACTGAAAGGGTGAGCACTGTCTGTGACTGAAAGGGTGATTGTGACTGAAAGGCTGAGCACTGTCTGTGACTGAAAGGGTGAGTGTGAATGAAAGGGTGAGCACTGTCTGTGACTGAAAGGGTGAGTGTGACTGAAAGGGTGAGCACTGTCTGTGACTGAAAGGTGAGTGTGACTGAAAGGGTGAGCACTGTCTGTGACTGAAAGGGTGAGTGTGACTGAAAGTGTGAGCACTGTCTGTGACTGAAAGGGTGAGCGCTATCTGTGACTGAAAGGGTGAGTGTGACTGAAAGGGTGAGCACTGTCTGTGACTGAAATGGTGAGTGTGATTGAAAGGGTGAGCACTGTCTGTGACTGAAAGGGTGAGTGTGACTGAAAGGGTGAGCGCTGTCTTTGACTGAAAGGGTGAGCGCTGTCTGTGACTGAAAGTGTGAGCGCTGTCTGTGACTGAAAGGGTGAGCGCTGTCTGTGAATGAAAGGGTGAGCACTGTCTGTGACTGAAAGGGTGAGTGTGACTGAAAGGTTGAGCACTGTCTGTGACTGAAAGGGTGAGTGTGACTGAAAGGGTGAGCACTGTCTGTGACTGAAAGGGTGAGTGTGACTGAAAGGGTGAGCACTGTCTGTGACTGAAAGGGTGAGTGTGACTGAAAGGGTGAGCACTGTCTGTGACTGAAAGGGTGAGTGTGACTGAAAGTGTGAGCACTGTCTGTGACTCAAAGGATGAGCGCTGTCTGTGACTGAAATTGTGAGTGTGACTGAAAGGGTGAGCACTGTCTGTGACTGAAAGGGTGAGTGTGATTGAAAGGGTGAGCACTGTCTGTGACTGAAAGGGTGAGCGCTGTCTGTGACTGAAAGGGTGAGCACTGTCTGTGACTGAAAGGGTGAGCGCTGTCTGTGACAAAAAGGTTGAGCGCTGTCTGTGACTGATGGTGTGAGCGCTGTCTGTGACAAAAGTGTGAGCGCTGTCTGTGACTGAAAGTGTGAGCGCTGTCTGTGACTGAAAGGGTGAGCGCTGTCTGTGACTGAAAGGGTGAGTGTGACTGAAAGGGTGAGCGCTGTCTGTGACTGAAAGGGTGAGCGCTTTCTGTGACTGAAAGGGTGAGCGCTGTCTGTGACTGTAAGTGTGAGCGCTGTCTGTGACTGAAAGGGTGAGCGCTGTCTGTGACTGTAAGTGTGAGCGCTGTCTGTGACTGAAAGGGTGAGCGCTGTCTGTGACTGAAAGGGTGAGCACTTTCTGTGACTGAAAGGGTGAGTGCTGTCTGTGACTGAAAGTGTGAGCGCTGTCTGTGACTGAAAGGGTGAGTGTGACTGAAAGTGTGAGCACTGTCTGTGACTGAAAGGGTGAGCGCTGTCTGTGACTGAAAGGGTGAGTGTGACTGAAAGGGTGAGCACTGTCTTTGACTGAAAGGGTGAGTGTGATTGAAAGGGTGAGCACTTTCTGTGACTGAAAGGGTGAGTGTGACTGAAAGGGTGAGCACTGTCTGTGACTGAAAGGGTGAGTGTGACTGAAAGGGTGAGCACTGTCTGTGACTGAAAGGGTGAGTGTGATTGAAAGGGTGAGCACTGTCTGTGACTGAAAGGGTGTGTGTGATTGAAAGGGTGAGCACTGTCTGTGACTGAAAGAATGAGTGTGACTGAAAGGGTGAGCGCTGTCTGTGACTGAAAGGGTGAGTGTGACTGAAAGGGTGAGCACTGTCTGTGACTGAAAGGGTGAGTGTGATTGAAAGGGTGAGCACTGTCTGTGACTGAAAGGGTGAGTGTGACTGAAAGGGTGAGCACTGTCTGTGACTGAAAGTGTGAGCGCTGTCTGTGAATGAAAGGGTGAGCGCTGTCTGTGACTGAAAGGGTGAGCGCTGTCTGTGACTGAAAGGGTGAGTGTGACTGAAAGGTTGAGCACTGTCTGTGACTGAAAGGGTGAGTGTGACTGAAAGGGTGAGCACTGTCTGTGACTGAAAGGGTGAGTGTGACTGAAAGGGTGAGCACTGTCTGTGACTGAAAGGGTGAGTGTGACTGAAAGAGTGAGCACTGTCTGTGACTGAAAGGGTGAGTGTGACTAAAAGTGTGAGCACTGTCTGTGACTGAAAGGGTGAGCGCTGTCTGTGACTCAAAGGGTGAGTGTGATTGAAAGGGTGAGCACTGTTTGTGACTGAAATGGTGAGCGCTGTCTGTGACTGAAAGGGTGAGCACTGTCTGTGACTGAAAGGGTGAGCGCTGTCTGTGACAAAAAGGGTGAGCGCTGTCTGTGACTGATGGTGTGAGCGCTGTCTGTGACAAATGTGTGAGCGCTGTCTGTGACTGAAAGTGTGAGCACTGTCTGTGACTGAAAGGGTGAGTGTGACTGAAAGGGTGAGCGCTGTCTGTGACTGAAAGTGTGAGCGCTGTCTGTGACTGAAAGGGTGAGCGCTGTCTGTGACTGAAAGGGTGAGCGCTGTCTGTGACTGAAAGTGTGAGCGCTGTCTGTGACTGAAAGGGTGAGCGCTGTCTGTTACTGAAAGGGTGAGCACTGTCTGTGACTGAAAGGGTGAGTGTGACTGAAAGGTTGAGCACTGTCTGTGACTGAAAGGGTGAGTGTGACTGAAAGGGTGAGCACTGTCTGTGACTGAAAGGGTGAGTGTGACTGAAAGGGTGAGCACTGTCTGTGACTGAAATGGTGAGTGTGACTGAAAGGGTGAGCACTGTCTGTGACTGAAAGGGTGAGTGTGACTGAAAGTGTGAGCACTGTCTGTGACTGAAAGGGTGAGCGCTGTCTTTGACTGAAATGGTGAGTGTGACTGAAAGGGTGAGCACTGTCTGTGACTGAAAGGGTGAGTGTGATTGAAAGGGTGAGCACTGTCTGTGACTGAAAGGGTGAGCGCTGTCTTTGACTGAAAGGGTGAGCACTGTCTGTGACTGAAAGGGTGAGCGCTGTCTGTGACAATAAGGGTGAGCGCTGTCTGTGACTGATGGTGTGAGCGCTGTCTGTGACAAAAGTGTGAGCGCTGTCTGTGACTGAAAGTGTGAGCGCTGTCTGTGACTGAAAGGGTGAGCGCTGTCTGTGACTGAAAGGGTGAGTGTGACTAAAAGGGTGAGCGCTGTCTGTGACTGAAAGGGTGAGCGCTGTCTGTGACTGAAAGGGTGAGCGCTGTCTGTGACTGAAAGGGTGAGCGCTTTCTGTGACTGAAAGGGTGAGCGCTGTCTGTGACTGTAAGTGTGAGCGCTGTCTGTGACTGAAAGGGTGAGCGCTGTCTGTGACTGAAAGGGTGAGCACTTTCTGTGACTGAAAGGGTGAGCGCTGTCTGTGACTGAAAGTGTGAGAGCTGTCTGTGACTGAAAGGGTGAGTGTGACTGAAAGTGTGAGCACTGTCTGTGACTGAAAGGGTGAGCGCTGTCTGTGACTGAAAGGGTGAGTGTGACTGAAAGGGTGAGCACTGTCTGTGACTGAAAGGGTGAGTGTGATTGAAAGGGTGAGCACTGTCTGTGACTGAAAGGGTGAGTGTGATTGAAAGGGTGAGCACTGTCTGTGACTGAAAGGGTGAGTGTGACTGAAAGGGTGATTACTGTCTGTGACTGAAAGGGTGAGTGTGACTGAAAGTGTGAGCACTGTCTGTGACTGAAAGGGTGAGCACTGTCTGTGACTGAAAGGGTGAGTGTGACTGAAAGTGTGAGCACTGTCTGTGACTGAAAGGGTGAGCACTGTCTGTGACTGAAAGGGTGAGTGTGACTGAAAGGGTGAGCACTGTCTGTTACTGAAAGGGTGAGTGTGATTGAAAGGGTGACCACTGTCTGTGACTGAAAGGGTGAGTGTGACTGAAAGGGTGAGCGCTGTCTGTGACTGAAAGGGTGAGCGCTGTCTGTGACTGAAAGGGTCAGCACTTTCTGTGACTGAAAGTGTGAGCGCTGTCTGTGACTGAAAGGGTGAGTGTGACTGAAAGTGTGAGCACTGTCTGTGACTGAAAGTGTGAGCGCTGTCTGTGACTGAAAGGGTGAGTGTGACTGAAAGGGTGAGCACTGTCTGTGACTGAAAGGGTGAGCACTGTCTGTGACTGAAAGGGTGATTGTGACTGAAAGGCTGAGCACTGTCTGTGACTGAAAGGGTGAGTGTGAATGAAAGGGTGAGCACTGTCTGTGACTGAAAGGGTGAGTGTGACTGAAAGGGTGAGCACTGTCTGTGACTGAAAGGTGAGTGTGACTGAAAGGGTGAGCACTGTCTGTGACTGAAAGGGTGAGTGTGACTGAAAGTGTGAGCACTGTCTGTGACTGAAAGGGTGAGCGCTATCTGTGACTGAAAGGGTGAGTGTGACTGAAAGGGTGAGCACTGTCTGTGACTGAAATGGTGAGTGTGATTGAAAGGGTGAGCACTGTCTGTGACTGAAAGGGTGAGTGTGACTGAAAGGGTGAGCGCTGTCTTTGACTGAAAGGGTGAGCGCTGTCTGTGACTGAAAGTGTGAGCGCTGTCTGTGACTGAAAGGGTGAGCGCTGTCTGTGAATGAAAGGGTGAGCACTGTCTGTGACTGAAAGGGTGAGTGTGACTGAAAGGTTGAGCACTGTCTGTGACTGAAAGGGTGAGTGTGACTGAAAGGGTGAGCACTGTCTGTGACTGAAAGGGTGAGTGTGACTGAAAGGGTGAGCACTGTCTGTGACTGAAAGGGTGAGTGTGACTGAAAGGGTGAGCACTGTCTGTGACTGAAAGGGTGAGTGTGACTGAAAGTGTGAGCACTGTCTGTGACTCAAAGGATGAGCGCTGTCTGTGACTGAAATTGTGAGTGTGACTGAAAGGGTGAGCACTGTCTGTGACTGAAAGGGTGAGTGTGATTGAAAGGGTGAGCACTGTCTGTGACTGAAAGGGTGAGCGCTGTCTGTGACTGAAAGGGTGAGCACTGTCTGTGACTGAAAGGGTGAGCGCTGTCTGTGACAAAAAGGTTGAGCGCTGTCTGTAACTGATGGTGTGAGCGCTGTCTGTGACAAAAGTGTGAGCGCTGTCTGTGACTGAAAGTGTGAGCGCTGTCTGTGACTGAAAGGGTGAGCGCTGTCTGTGACTGAAAGGGTGAGTGTGACTGAAAGGGTGAGCGCTGTCTGTGAATGAAAGGGTGAGCGCTTTCTGTGACTGAAAGGGTGAGCGCTGTCTGTGACTGTAAGTGTGAGCGCTGTCTGTGACTGAAAGGGTGAGCGCTGTCTGTGACTGTAAGTGTGAGCTCTGTCTGTGACTGAAAGTGTGAGCGCTGTCTGTGACTGAAAGGGTGAGCGCTGTTTGTGACTGAAAGGGTGAGCACTTTCTGTGACTGAAAGGGTGAGTGCTGTCTGTGACTGAAAGTGTGAGCGCTGTCTGTGACTGAAAGGGTGAGTGTGACTGAAAGTGTGAGCACTGTCTGTGACTGAAAGGGTGAGCGCTGTCTGTGACTGAAAGGGTGAGTGTGACTGAAAGGGTGAGCACTGTCTTTGACTGAAAGGGTGAGTGTGATTGAAAGGGTGAGCACTTTCTGTGACTGAAAGGGTGAGTGTGACTGAAAGGGTGAGCACTGTCTGTGACTGAAAGGGTGAGTGTGACTGAAAGGGTGAGCACTGTCTGTGACTGAAAGGGTGAGTGTGATTGAAAGGGTGAGCACTGTCTGTGACTGAAAGGGTGTGTGTGATTGAAAGGGTGAGCACTGTCTGTGACTGAAAGAATGAGTGTGACTGAAAGGGTGAGCGCTGTCTGTGACTGAAAGGGTGAGTGTGACTGAAAGGGTGAGCACTGTCTGTGACTGAAAGGGTGAGTGTGATTGAAAGGGTGAGCACTGTCTGTGACTGAAAGGGTGAGTGTGACTGAAAGGGTGAGCACTGTCTGTGACTGAAAGTGTGAGCGCTGTCTGTGAATGAAAGGGAGAGCGCTGTCTGTGACTGAAAGGGAGAGCGCTGTCTGTGACTGAAAGGGTGAGTGTGACTGAAAGGTTGAGCACTGTCTGTGACTGAAAGGGTGAGTGTGACTGAAAGGGTGAGCACTGTCTGTGACTGAAAGGGTGAGTGTGACTGAAAGGGTGAGCACTGTCTGTGACTGAAAGGGTGAGTGTGACTGAAAGAGTGAGCACTGTCTGTGACTGAAAGGGTGAGTGTGACTAAAAGTGTGAGCACTGTCTGTGACTGAAAGGGTGAGCGCTGTCTGTGACTCAAAGGGTGAGTGTGATTGAAAGGGTGAGCACTGTCTGTGACTGAAATGGTGAGCGCTGTCTGTGACTGAAAGGGTGAGCACTGTCTGTGACTGAAAGGGTGAGCGCTGTCTGTGACAAAAAGGGTGAGCGCTGTCTGTGACTGATGGTGTGAGCGCTGTCTGTGACAAATGTGTGAGCGCTGTCTGTGACTGAAAGTGTGAGCACTGTCTGTGACTGAAAGGGTGAGTGTGACTGAAAGGGTGAGCGCTGTCTGTGACTGAAAGTGTGAGCGCTGTCTGTGACTGAAAGGGTGAGCACTTTCTGTGACTGAAAGGGTGAGCGCTGTCTGTGACTGAAAGTGTGAGCGCTGTCTGTGACTGAAAGGGTGAGCGCTGTCTGTGACTGAAAGGGTGAGCACTTTCTGTGACTGAAAGGGTGAGCGCTGTCTGTGACTGAAAGTGTGAGCGCTGTCTGTGACTGAAAGGGTGAGTGTGACTGAAAGTGTGAGCACTGTCTGTGACTGAAAGGGTGAGAGCTGTCTGTGACTGAAAGGGTGAGTGTGACTGAAAGGGTGAGCACTGTCTGTGACTGAAAGGGTGAGTGTGATTGAAAGGGTGAGCACTGTCTGTGACTTAAAGGGTGAGTGTGACTGAAAGGGTGAGCACTGTCTGTGACTGAAAGGGTGAGTGTGACTGAAAGGGTGATTACTGTCTGTGACTGAAAGGGTGAGCACTGTCTGTGACTGAAAGGGTGAGTGTGACTGAAAGGGTGAGCACTGTCTGTGACTGAAAGGGTGAGTGTGACTGAAAGGGTGAGCACTGTCTGTGACTGAAAGGGTGAGTGTGACTGAAAGGGTGAGCACTGTCTGTGACTGAAAGGGTGAGTGTGACTGAAAGTGTGAGCACTGTCTGTGACTGAAAGGGTGAGCGCTATCTGTGACTGAAAGGGTGAGTGTGACTAAAAGGGTGAGCACTGTCTTTGACTGAAAGGGTGAGTGTGATTGAAAGGGTGAGCACTGTCTGTGACTGAAAGGTTGAGTGTGACTGAAAGGGTGAGCGCTGTCTGTGACTGAAAGGGTGAGCGCTGTCTGTGACTGAAAGGGTGAGCGCTGTCTGTGACTGAAAGGGTGAGCGCTGTCTGTGACTGAAAGGGTGAGCACTGTCTGTGACTGATAGGGTGAGTGTGACTGAAAGGTTGAGCACTGTCTGTGACTGAAAGGGTGAGTGTGACTGAAAGGGTGAGCACTGTCTGTGACTGAAAGGGTGAGTGTGACTGAAAGGGTGAGCAATGTCTATGACTGAAAGGGTGAGTGTGACTGAAAGTGTGAGCACTGTCTGTGACTGAAAGGGTGAGCGCTGTCTGTGACTGAAATGGTGAGTGTGACTGAAAGGGTGAGCACTGTCTGTGACTGAAAGGGTGAGTGTGATTGAAAGGGTGAGCACTGTCTGTGACTGAAAGGGTGAGCGCTGTCTGTGACTGAAAGGGTGAGCACTGTCTATGACTGAAAGGGTGAGCGCTGTCTGTGACAAAAAGGGTGAGCGCTGTCTGTGACTGATGGTGTGAGTGCTGTCTGTGACAAAAGTGTGAGCGCTGTCTGTGACTGAAAGTGTGAGCGCTGTCTGTGACTGAAAGGGTGAGTGTGACTGAAAGGGTGATCTCTGTCTGTGACTGAAAGGGTGAGCGCTGTCTGTGACTGAAAAGGTGAGCGCTTTCTGTGACTGAAAGGGTGAGCGCTGTCTGTGACTGTAAGTGTGAGCGCTGTCTGTGAGTGAAAGTGTGAGCGCTGTCTGTGTCTGAAAGGGTGAGCGCTGTCTGTGACTGAAAGGGTGAGCACTTTCTGTGACTGAAAGGGTGAGTGTGACTGAAAGTGTGAGCACTGTCTGTGACTGAAAGGGTGAGTGCTGTCTGTGACTGAAAGGGTGAGTGTGACTGAAAGGGTGAGCACTGTCTGTGACTGAAAGGGTGAGTGTGATTGAAAGGGTGAGCACTGTCTGTGACTGAAAGGGTGAGTGTGACTGAAAGTGTGAGCAATGTCTGTGACTGAAAGGGTGAGCGCTGTCTGTGACTGAAAGGGTGAGTGTGACTGAAAGGGTGAGCACTGTCTGTGACTGAAAGGGTGAGTGTGACTGAAAGGGTGAGTGCTGTCTGTGATTGAAAGGGTGAGCGCTGTCTGTGACTGAAACGGTGAGCGCTGTCTGTGACTGAAAGGGTGAGTGTGACTGAAAGGGTGAGCACTGTCTGTGACTGAAAGGGTGAGTGTGACTGAAAGGGTGAGCACTGTCTGTGACTGAAAGGGTGAGTGTGACTGAAAGGGTGAGCACTGTCTGTGACTGAAAGGTTGAGTGTGACTGAAAGGGTGAGCGCTGTCTGTGACTGAAAGGGTGAGCACTGTCTGTGACTGAATGGGTGAGCACTGTCTGTGACTGAAAGTGTGAGCGCTGTCTGTGACTGAAAGTGTGAGCACTGTCTGTGACTGAAAGTGTGAGCGCTGTCTGTGACTGAAAGGGTGAGCGCTGTCTGTGACTGAAAGTGTGAGCGCTGTCTGTGACTGAAAGGGTGAGCGCTGTCTGTGACTGAAGGTGTGAGCGCTGTCTGTGACTGAAAGTGTGAGCGCTGTCTGTGACTGAAAGGGTGAGTGTGACTGAAAGGGTGAGCACTGTCTGTGACTGAAAGGGTGAGTGTGACTGAAAGGGTGAGCACTGTCTGTGACTGAAAGGGTGAGTGTGACTGAAAGGGTGAGCACTGTCTGTGACTGAAAGGGTGAGTGTGATTGAAAGGGTGAGCACTGTCTGTGACTGAAAGGGTGAGTGTGACTGAAAGGGTGAGCACTGTCTGTGACTGAAAGGGTGAGTGTGACTGAAAGGGTGAGCACTGTCTGTGACTGAAAGGGTGAGTGTGACTGAAAGTGTGAGCACTGTCTGTGACTGAAAGGGTGAGCGCTGTCTATGACTGAAAGGGTGAGTGTGACTGAAAGGGTGAGCACTGTCTGTGACTGAAAGGGTGAGTGTGATTGAAAGGGTGAGCACTGTCTGTGACTGAAAGGGTGAGTGTGACTGAAAGGGTGAGCGCTGTCTGTGACTGAAAGGGTGAGCGCTGTCTGTGACTGAAAGTGTGAGCGATGTCTGTGAATGAAAGGGTGAGCGCTGTCTGTGAATGAAAGGGTGAGCGCTGTCTGTGACTGAAAGGGTGAGTGTGACTGAAAGGTTGAGCACTGTCTGTGACTGAAAGGGTGAGTGTGACTGAAAGGGTGAGCACTGTCTGTGACTGAAAGGGTGAGTGTGACTAAAAGTGTGAGCACTGTCTGTGACTGAAAGGGTGAGCGCTGTCTGTGACTCAAAGGGTGAGCACTGTCTGTGACTGAAAGGGTGAGCGCTGTCTGTGACTTATGGTGTGAGCGCTGTCTGTGACAAATGTGTGAGCGCTGTCTGTGACTGAAAGTGTGAGCGCTGTCTGTGACTGAAAGGGTGAGCGCTGTCTGTGACTGAAAGGGTGAGCGCTGTCTGTGACTGAAAGGGTGAGCGCTGTCTGTGACTGAAAGGGTGAGCACTTTCTGTGACTGAAAGGGTGAGCACTGTCTGTGACTGAAAGGGTGAGTGTGACTGAAAGGGTGATTACTGTCTGTGACTGAAAGGGTGAGCACTGTCTGTGACTGAAAGGGTGAGTGTGACTGAAAGGGTGAGCACTGTCTGTGACTGAAAGGGTGAGTGTGACTGAAAGGGTGAGCACTGTTTGTGACTGAAAGGGTGAGCACTGTCTGTGACTGAAAGGGTGAGTGTGACTGAAAGTGTGAGCACTGTCTGTGACTGAAAGGGAGAGTGCTATCTGTGACTGAAAGGGTGAGTGTGACTGAAAGGGTGAGCACTGTCTTTGACTGAAAGGGTGAGTGTGATTGAAAGGGTGAGCGCTGTCTGTGACTGAAAGGGTGAGCGCTGTCTGTGACTGAAAGGGTGAGCACTGTCTGTGACTGAAAGGGTGAGCGCTGTCTGTGACTGAAAGGGTGAGCACTGTCTGTGACTGATAGGGTGAGTGTGACTGAAAGGTTGAGCACTGTCTGTGACTGAAAGGGTGAGTGTGACTGAAAGGGTGAGCACTGTCTGTGACTGAAAGGGTGAGTGTGACTGAAAGGGTGAGCAATGTGTGTGACTGAAAGGGTGAGTGTGACTGAAAGGGTGAGCACTGTCTGTTACTGAAAGGGTGAGTGTGACTGAAAGTGTGAGCACTGTCTGTGACTGAAAGGGTGAGCGCTGTCTTTGACTGAAATGGTGAGTGTGACTGAAAGGGTGAGCACTGTCTGTGACTGAAAGGGTGAGTGTGACTGAAAGGGTGAGCACTGTCTGTGACTGAAAGGGTGAGCACTGTCTGTGACTGAAAGGGTGAGTGTGACTGAAAGTGTGAGCACTGTCTGTGACTGAAAGGGAGAGTGCTATCTGTGACTGAAAGGGTGAGTGTGACTGAAAGGGTGAGCACTGTCTTTGACTGAAAGGATGAGTGTGATTGAAAGGGTGAGCGCTGTCTGTGACTGAAAGGGTGAGCGCTGTCTGTGACTGAAAGTGTGAGCGCTGTCTGTGACTGAAAGGGTGAGCGCTGTCTGTGACTGAAAGGGTGAGCACTGTCTGTGACTGATAGGGTGAGTGTGACTGAAAGGTTGAGCACTGTCTGTGACTGAAAGGGTGAGTGTGACTGAAAGGGTGAGCACTGTCTGTGACTGAAAGGGTGAGTGTGACTGAAAGGGTGAGCAATGTGTGTGACTGAAAGGGTGAGTGTGACTGAAAGGGTGAGCACTGTCTGTCACTGAAAGGGTGAGTGTGACTGAAAGTGTGAGCACTGTCTGTGACTGAAAGGGTGAGCGCTGTCTGTGACTGAAAGGGTGAGTGTGACTGAAAGGGTGAGCACTGTCTGTGACTGAAAGGGTGAGCGCTGTCTGTGACTGAAAGGGTGAGCACTGTCTATGACTGAAAGGGTGAGCGCTGTCTGTGACAAAAAGGGTGAGCGCTGTCTGTGACTGATGGTGTGAGTGCTGTCTGTGACAAAAGTGTGAGCGCTGTCTGTGACTGAAAGGGTGAGTGTGACTGAAAGGGTGAGCGCTGTCTGTGACTGAAAGGGTGAGCGCTGTCTGTGACTGAAAGGGTGAGCGCTTTCTGTGACTGAAAGGGTGAGCGCTGTCTGTGACTGTAAGTGTGAGCGCTGTCTGTGACTGAAAGTGTGAGCGCTGTCTGTGTCTGAAAGGGTGAGCGCTGTCTGTGACTGAAAGGGTGAGCACTTTCTGTGACTGAAAGGGTGAGTGTGACTGAAAGTGTGAGCACTGTCTGTGACTAAAAGGGTGAGTGCTGTCTGTGACTGAAAGGGTGAGTGTGACTGAAAGGGTGAGCACTGTCTGTGACTGAAAGGGTGAGTGTGACTGAAAGTGTGAGCAATGTCTGTGACTGAAAGGGTGAGCGCTGTCTGTGACTGAAAGGGTGAGTGTGACTGAAAGGGTGAGCACTGTCTGTGACTGAAAGGGTGAGTGTGATTGAAAGGGTGAGCACTGTCTGTGACTGAAAGGGTGAGCGCTGTCTGTGACTGAAACGGTGAGCGCTGTCTGTGACTGAAAGGGTGAGTGTGACTGAAAGGGTGAGCACTGTCTGTGACTGAAAGGGTGAGTGTGACTGAAAGGGTGAGCACTGTCTGTGACTGAAAGGGTGAGTGTGACTGAAAGGGTGAGCACTGTCTGTGACTGAAAGGTTGAGTGTGACTGAAAGGGTGAGCGCTGTCTGTGACTGAAAGGGTGAGCACTGTCTGTGACTGAATGGGTGAGCACTGTCTGTGACTGAAAGTGTGAGCGCTGTCTGTGACTGAAAGTGTGAGCACTGTCTGTGACTGAAAGTGTGAGTGCTGTCTGTGACTGAAAGGGTGAGCGCTGTCTGTGACTGAAAGTGTGAGCGCTGTCTGTGACTGAAAGGGTGAGCGCTGTCTGTGACTGAAGGTGTGAGCGCTGTCTGTGACTGAAAGTGTGAGCGCTGTCTGTGACTGAAAGGGTGAGCACTGTCTGTGACTGAAAGGGTGAGAGCTGTCTGTGACTGAAAGGGTGAGTGTGATTGAAAGGGTGAGCACTGTCTGTGACTGAAAGGGTGAGTGTGACTGAAAGGGTGAGCGCTGTCTGTGACTGAAAGGGTGAGCGCTGTCTGTGACTGAAAGTGTGAGCGCTGTCTGTGACTGAAAGGGTGAGTGCTGTCTGTGACTGAAAGTGTGAGTGTGACTGAAAGGGTGAGCACTGTCTGTGACTGAAAGGGTGAGTGTGACTGAAAGGGTGAGCACTGTCTGTGACTGAAAGGGTGAGCACTGTCTGTGACTGAAAGGGTGAGCGCTGTCTGTGACTGAAAGTGTGAGCACTGTCTGTGACTGAAAGTGTGAGCGCTGTCTGTGACTGAAAGTGTGAGCGCTGTCTGTGAATGAAAGGGTGAGCGCTGTCTGTGACTGAAAGGGTGAGCGCTGTCTGTGACTGAAAGGGTGAGTGTGACTGAAAGGTTGAGCTCTGTCTGTGACTGAAAGGGTGAGCACTGTCTGTGACTGAAAGGGTGAGCGCTGTCTGTGACAAAATGGGTGAGCGCTGTCTGTGACTGATGGTGTGAGCGCTGTCTGTGACAAAAGTGTGAGCGCTGTCTGTGACTGAAAGTGTGAGCGCTGTCTGTGATTGAAAGGGTGAGCGCTGTCTGTGACTGAAAGGGTGAGTGTGACTGAAAGGGTGAGCGCTGTCTGTGACTGAAAGGGTGAGCGCTGTCTATGACTGAAAGGGTGAGCGCTGTCTGTGACTGAAAGGGTGAGCGCTGTCTGTGACTGAAAGGGTGAGCGCTGTCTGTGACTGTAAGTGTGAGCGCTGTCTGTGACTGAAAGTGTGAGCGCTGTCTGTGACTGAAAGGGTGAGCGCTGTCTGTGACTGAAAGGGTGAGCACTTTCTGTGACTGAAAGGGTGAGCGCTGTCTGTGACTGAAAGTGTGAGCGCTGTCTGTGACTGAAAGGGTGAGTGTGACTGAAAGTGTGAGCACTGTCTGTGACTGAAAGGGTGAGCGCTGTCTGTGACTGAAAGGGTGAGTGTGACTGAAAGGGTGAGCACTGTCTGTGACTGAAAGGGTGAGTGTGATTGAAAGGGTGAGCACTGTCTGTGACTGAAAGGGTGAGTGTGACTGAAAGGGTGAGCAATGTCTGTGACTGAAAGGGTGAGTGTGACTGAAAGGGTGATTACTGTCTGTGACTGAAAGGGTGAGTGTGACTGAAAGGGTGAGCACTGTCTGTGACTGAAAGGGTGAGCACTGTCTGTGACTGAAAGGGTGAGTGTGACTGAAAGTGTGAGCACTGTCTGTGACTGAAAGGGTGAGCGCTGTCTGTGACTGAAAGGGTGAGTGTGACTGAAAGGGTGAGCACTGTCTGTGACTGAAAGGGTGAGTGTGATTGAAAGGGTGACCACTGTCTGTGACTGAAAGGGTGAGTGTGACTGAAAGGGTGAGCGCTGTCTGTGACTGAAAGGGTGAGCGCTGTCTGTGACTGAAAGGGTGAGCGCTTTCTGTGACTGAAAGGGTGAGCGCTGTCTGTGACTGTAAGTGTGAGCGCTGTCTGTGACTGAAAGTGTGAGCGCTGTCTGTGACTGAAAGGGTGAGCGCTGTCTGTGACTGAAAGGGTGAGCACTTTCTGTGACTGAAAGGGTGAGTGCTGTCTGTGACTGAAAGTGTGAGCGCTGCCTGTGACTGAAAGGGTGAGTGTGACTGAAAGTGTGAGCACTGTCTGTGACTGAAAGGGTGAGCGCTGTCTGTGACTGAAAGGGTGAGCACTGTCTGTGACTGAAAGGGTGAGTGTGATTGAAAGGGTGAGCACTATCTGTGACTGAAAGGGTGAGTGTGACTGAAAGGGTGAGCACTGTCTGTGACTGAAAGGGTGAGTGTGACTGAAAGGGTGAGCACTGTCTGTGACTGAAAGGGTGAGTGTGACTGAAAGGGTGAGCACTGTCTGTGACTGAAAGGGTGAGCACTGTCTGTGACTGAAAGGGTGAGTGTGACTGAAAGGGTGAGCACTGTCTGTGACTGAAAGGGTGAGTGTGATTGAAAGGGTGAGCACTGTCTGTGACTGAAAGGGTGAGTGTGACTGAAAGGGTGAGCGCTGTCTGTGACTGAAAGGGTGAGCGCTGTCTGTGACTGAAAGGGTGAGCGCTGTCTGTGACTGAAAGGGTGAGTGTGACTGAAAGGTTGAGCACTGTCTGTGACTGAAAGGGTGAGTGTGACTGAAAGGGTGAGCACTGTCTGTGACTGAAAGGGTGAGTGTGACTGAAAGGTTGAGCACTGTCTGTGACTGAAAGGGTGAGTGTGACTGAAAGGGTGAGCACTGTCTGTGACTGAAAGGGTGAGTGTGACTGAAAGTGTGAGCACTGTCTGTGACTGAAAGGGTGAGTGCTGTCTGTGACTGAAAGGGTGAGTGTGACTGAAAGGGTGAGCACTGTCTGTGACTGAAAGGGTGAGTGTGATTGAAAGGGTGAGCACTGTCTGTGACTGAAATGGTGAGCGCTGTCTGTGACTGAAAGGGTGAGCACTGTCTGTGACTGAAAGGGTGAGAGCTGTCTGTGACAAAAAGGGTGAGCGCTGTCTGTGACTACTGGTGTGAGCGCTGTCTGTGACTGAAAGGGTGAGCGCTGTCTGTGACTGAAAGGGTGAGTGTGACTGAAAGGGTGAGCGCTGTCTGTGACTGAAAGGGTGAGCGCTGTCTGTGACTGAAAGGGTGAGCACTTTCTGTGACTGAAAGGGTGAGCGCTGTCTGTGACTGAAAGTGTGAGCGCTGTCTGTGACTGAAAGGGTGAGCGCTGTCTGTGACTGAAAGGGTGAGCACTTTCTGTGACTGAAAGGGTGAGCGCTGTCTGTGACTGAAAGTGTGAGCACTGTCTGTGACTGAAAGGGTGAGTGTGACTGAAAGTGTGAGCACTGTCTGTGACTGAAAGGGTGAGCGCTGTCTGTGACTGAAAGGGTGAGTGTGACTGAAAGGGTGAGCACTGTCTGTGACTGAAAGGGTGAGTGTGACTGAAAGGGTGAGCACTGTCTGTGACTGAAAGGGTGAGTGTGACTGAAAGGGTGAGCACTGTCTGTGACTGAAAGGGTGAGTGTGACTGAAAGGGTGAGCACTGTCTGTGACTGAAAGGGTGAGTGTGACTGAAAGTGTGAGCAATGTCTGTGACTGAAAGGGTGAGCGCTGTCTGTGACTGAAAGGGTGAGTGTGACTGAAAGGGTGAGCACTGTCTGTGACTGAAAGGGTGAGTGTGATTGAAAGGATGAGCACTGTCTGTGACTGAAAGGGTGAGTGTGACTGAAAGGGTGAGCGCTGTCTGTGACTGAAAGGGTGAGCGCTGTCTGTGACTGAAACGGTGAGCGCTGTCTGTGACTGAAAGGGTGAGTGTGACTGAAAGGGTGAGCACTGTCTGTGACTGAAATGGTGAGTGTGACTGAAAGGGTGAGCACTGTCTGTGACTGAAAGGGTGAGTGTGACTGAAAGGGTGAGCACTGTCTGTGACTGAATGGGTGAGCACTGTCTGTGACTGAAAGTGTGAGCGCTGTCTGTGACTGAAAGTGTGAGCACTGTCTGTGACTGAAAGGGTGAGCGCTGTCTGTGACTGAAAGGGTGAGCGCTGTCTGTGACTGAAAGGGTGAGCGCTGTCTGTGACTGAAAGGGTGAGCGCTGTCTGTGACTGAAGGTGTGAGCGCTGTCTGTGACTGAAAGTGTGAGCGCTGTCTGTGACTGAAAGGGTGAGCGCTGTCTGTGACTGAAAGGGTGAGAGCTGTCTGTGACTGAAAGTTTGAGTGTGATTAAAAGGGTGAGCACTGTCTGTAACTGAAAGGGTGAGTGTGACTGAAAGGGTGAGCGCTGTCTGTGACTAAAAGGGTGAGCGCTGTCTGTGACTGAAAGGGTGAGCGCTGTCTGTGACTGAAAGTTTGAGTGTGATTAAAAGGGTGAGCACTGTCTGTAACTGAAAGGGTGAGTGTGACTGAAAGGGTGAGCGCTGTCTGTGACTGAAAGTGTGAGCGCTGTCTGTGACTGAAAGGGTGAGCGCTGTCTGTGACTGAAAGTGTGAGTGTGACTGAAAGGGTGAGCACTGTCTGTAACTGAAAGGGTGAGTGTGACTGAAAGGGTGAGCACTGTCTGTGACTGAAAGGGTGAGCACTGTCTGTGACTGAAAGGGTGAGCGCTGTCTGTGACTGAAAGGGTGAGTGTGACTGAAAGGGTGAGCTCTGTCTGTGACTGAAAGGGTGAGTGTGACTGAAAGGGTGAGCACTGTCTGTGACTGAAAGGGTGAGTGTGACTGAAAGTGTGAGCACTGTCTGTGACTGAAAGGGTGAGCGCTGTCTGTGACTGAAAGGGTGAGTGTGACTGAAAGGGTGAGCACTGTCTGTGACTGAAAGGGTGAGTGTGATTGAAAGGGTGAGCACTGTCTGTGACTGAAAGGGTGAGTGTGACTGAAAGGGTGAGCGCTGTCTGTGACTGAAAGGGTGAGGGCTGTCTGTGACTGAAAGTTTGAGCGCTGTCTGTGACTGAAAGGGTGAGTGCTGTCTCTGACTGAAAGGGTGAGTGTGACTGAAAGGGTGAGCACTGTCTCTGACTGAAAGGGTGAGTGTGACTGAAAGGGTGAGCACTGTCTGTGACTGAAAGGGTGAGTGTGACTGAAAGGGTGAGCACTGTCTGTGACTGACAGGGTGAGTGTGACTGAAAGGGTGAGCACTGTCTGTGACTGAAAGGGTGAGTGTGATTGAAAGGGTGAGCACTGTCTGTGACTGAAAGGGTGAGTGTGACTGAAAGGGTGAGCACTGTCTGTGACTGAAAGGGTGAGTGTGACTGAAAGTGTGAACACTGTCTGTGACTGAAAGGGTGAGCGCTGTCTGTGACTGAAAGGGTGAGTGTGACTGAAAGGGTGAGCACTGTCTGTGACTGAAAGGGTGAGTGTGACTGAAAGGGTGAGCACTGTCTGTGACTGAAAGGGTGAGTGTGACTGAAAGGGTGAGCACTGTCTGTGACTGAAAGGGTGAGTGTGACTGAAAGGGTGAGCACTGTCTGTGACTGAAAGGGTGAGTGTGATTGAAAGGGTGAGCACTGTCTGTGACTGAAATGGTGAGTGTGACTGAAAGGGTGAGCACTGTCTGTGACTGAAAGGGTGAGTGTGACTGAAAGGGTGAGCACTGTCTGTGACTGAAAGGGTGAGTGTTACTGAAAGTGTGAGCACTGTCTGTGACTGAAAGGGTGACGCTGTCTGTGACTGAAAGGGTGAGTGTGACTGAAAGGGTGAACACTGTCTGTGACTGAAAGGGTGAGTGTGATTGAAAGGGTGAGCACTGTCTGTGACTGAAAGGGTGAATGTGACTGAAAGGGTGAGCGCTGTCTGTGACTTAAAGGGTGAGCGCTGTCTGTGACTGAAAGTGTGAGCGCTGTCTGTGACTGAAAGGGTGAGCGCTGTCTGTGACTGAAAGGGTGAACGCTGTCTGTGACTGAAAGGGTGAGTGTGACTGAAAGGTTGAGCACTGTCTGTGACTGAAAGGGTGAGTGTGACTGAAAGGGTGAGCACTGTCTGTGACTGAAAGGGTGAGTGTGACTGAAAGGGTGAGCACTGTCTGTGACTGAAAGGGTGAGTGTGACTGAAAGTGTGAGCACTGTCTGTGACTGAAAGGGTGAGCGCTGTCTGTGTCTGAAAGGGTGAGTGTGACTGAAAGGGTGAGCACTGTCTGTGACTGAAAGTGTGAGTGTGATTGAAAGGGTGAGCGCTGTCTGTGACTGAAAGGGTGAGCACTGTCTGTGACTGAAAGGGTGAGCGCTGTCTGTGACAAAAAGGGTGAGCGCTGTCTGTGACTGATGGTGTGAGCGCTGTCTGTGACTGAAAGGGTGAGCGCTGTCTGTGACTGAAAGGGTGAGCGCTGTCTGTGACTGAAAAGGTGAGCACTTTCTGTGACTGAAAGGGTGAGCGCTGTCTGTGACTGAAAGTGTGAGCGCTGTCTGTGACTGAAAGGGTGAGCGCTGTCTGTGACTGAAAGGGTGAGTGTGACTGAAAGGTTGAGCACTGTCTGTGACTGAAAGGGTGAGTGTGACTGAAAGGTGAGCACTGTCTGTGACTGAAAGGGTGAGTGTGACTGAAAGGGTGAGCACTGTCTGTGACTGAAATGGTGAGCGCTGTCTGTGACTGAAAGGGTGAGCACTGTCTTTGACTGAAAGGGTGAGCGCTGTCTGTGACTGAAAGGGTGAGCGCTGTCTGTGACTGAAAAGGTGAGCACTTTCTGTGACTGAAAGGGTGAGCGCTGTCTGTGACTGAAAGTGTGAGCGCTGTCTGTGACTGAAATGGTGAGCGCTGTCTGTGACTGAAAGGGTGAGTGTGACTGAAAGGTTGAGCACTGTCTGTGACTGAAAGGGTGAGTGTGACTGAAAGGTGAGCACTGTCTGTGACTGAAAGGGTGAGTGTGACTGAAAGGGTGAGCACTGTCTGTGACTGAAATGGTGAGCGCTGTCTGTGACTGAAAGGGTGAGCACTGTCTTTGACTGAAAGGGTGAGCGCTGTCTGTGACAAAAAGGGTGAGCGCTGTCTGTGACTGAAAGGGTGAGTGTGACTGAAAGGGTGAGCACTGTCTGTGACTGACAGGGTGAGTGTGACTGAAAGGGTGAGCACTGTCTGTGACTGAAAGGGTGAGTGTGATTGAAAGGGTGAGCACTGTCTGTGACTGAAAGGGTGAGTGTGACTGAAAGGGTGAGCACTGTCTGTGACTGAAAGGGTGAGTGTGACTGAAAGGGTGAGCACTGTCTGTGACTGAAAGGGTGAGCGCTGTCTGTGACTGAAAGGGTGAGTGTGACTGAAAGGGTGAGCACTGTCTGTGACTGAAAGGGTGAGTGTGACTGAAAGGGTGAGCACTGTCTGTGACTGAAAGGGTGAGTGTGACTGAAAGGGTGAGCACTGTCTGTGACTGAAAGGGTGAGTGTGACTGAAAGGGTGAGCACTGTCTGTGACTGAAAGGGTGAGTGTGATTGAAAGGGTGAGCACTGTCTGTGACTGAAATGGTGAGTGTGACTGAAAGGGTGAGCACTGTCTGTGACTGAAAGGGTGAGTGTGACTGAAAGGGTGAGCACTGTCTGTGACTGAAAGGGTGAGTGTTACTGAAAGTGTGAGCACTGTCTGTGACTGAAAGGGTGACGCTGTCTGTGACTGAAAGGGTGAGTGTGACTGAAAGGGTGAACACTGTCTGTGACTGAAAGGGTGAGTGTGATTGAAAGGGTGAGCACTGTCTGTGACTGAAAGGGTGAGTGTGACTGAAAGGGTGAGCGCTGTCTGTGACTTAAAGGGTGAGCGCTGTCTGTGACTGAAAGTGTGAGCGCTGTCTGTGACTGAAAGGGTGAGCGCTGTCTGTGACTGAAAGAGTGAACGCTGTCTGTGACTGAAAGGGTGAGTGTGACTGAAAGGTTGAGCACTGTCTGTGACTGAAAGGGTGAGTGTGACTGAAAGGGTGAGCACTGTCTGTGACTGAAAGGGTGAGTGTGACTGAAAGGGTGAGCACTGTCTGTGACTGAAAGGGTGAGTGTGACTGAAAGTGTGAGCACTGTCTGTGACTGAAAGGGTGAGCGCTGTCTGTGTCTGAAAGGGTGAGTGTGACTGAAAGGGTGAGCACTGTCTGTGACTGAAAGTGTGAGTGTGATTGAAAGGGTGAGCGCTGTCTGTGACTGAAAGGGTGAGCACTGTCTGTGACTGAAAGGGTGAGCGCTGTCTGTGACAAAAAGGGTGAGCGCTGTCTGTGACTGATGGTGTGAGCGCTGTCTGTGACTGAAAGGGTGAGCGCTGTCTGTGACTGAAAGGGTGAGCGCTGTCTGTGACTGAAAAGGTGAGCACTTTCTGTGACTGAAAGGGTGAGCGCTGTCTGTGACTGAAAGTGTGAGCGCTGTCTGTGACTGAAAGGGTGAGCGCTGTCTGTGACTGAAAGGGTGAGCGCTGTCTGTGACTGAAAGGGTGAGTGTGACTGAAAGGTTGAGCACTGTCTGTGACTGAAAGGGTGAGTGTGACTGAAAGGTGAGCACTGTCTGTGACTGAAAGGGTGAGTGTGACTGAAAGGGTGAGCACTGTCTGTGACTGAAATGGTGAGCGCTGTCTGTGACTGAAAGGGTGAGCACTGTCTGTGACTGAAAGGGTGAGCGCTGTCTGTGACAAAAAGGGTGAGCGCTGCTGTGACTGATGGTGTGAGCGCTGTCTGTGACTGAAAGGGTGAGCGCTGTCTGTGACTGAAAGGGTGAGTGTGACTGAAAGGGTGAGCGCTGTCTGTGACTGAAAGGGTGAGCGCTGTCTGTGACTGAAAGGGTTAGCGCTGTCTGTGACTGAAAGGGTGAGCACTTTCTGTGACTGAAAGGGTGAGCGCTGTCTGTGACTGTAAGTGTGAGCGCTGTCTGTGACTGAAAGGGTGAGCGCTGTCTGTGACTGAAAGGGTGAGCACTTTCTGTGACTGAAAGGGTGAGCGCTGTCTGTGACTGAAAGTGTGAGCACTGTCTGTGACTGAAAGGGTGAGTGTGACTGAAAGTGTGAGTACTGTCTGTGACTGAAAGGGTGAGCGCTGTCTGTGACTGAAAGGGTGAGTGTGACTGAAAGGGTGAGCACTGTCTGTGACTGAAAGGGTGAGTGTGATTGAAAGGGTGAGCACTGTCTGTGACTGAAAGGGTGAGTGTGACTGAAAGGGTGAGCTCTGTCTGTGACTGAAAGGGTGAGTGTGACTGAAAGTGTGAGCGCTGTCTGTGACTGAAAGGGTGAGCTCTTTCTGTGACTGAAAGTGTGAGTGTGACTGAAAGGGTGAGCACTGTCTGTAACTGAAAGGGTGAGTGTGACTGAAAGGGTGAGCACTGTCTGTGACTGAAAGGGTGAGCGCTGTCTGTGACTGAAAGGGTGAGTGTGACTGAAAGGGTGAGCACTGTCTGTGACTGAAAGGGTGAGTGTGACTGAAAGGGTGAGCACTGTCTGTGACTGAAAGTGTGAGCGCTGTCTGTGACTGAAAGGGTGAGCGCTGTCTGTGACTGAAAGGGTGAGCACTTTCTGTGACTGAAAGGGTGAGCACTGTCTGTGACTGAAAGTGTGAGCACTGTCTGTGACTGAAAGGGTGAGTGTGACTGAAAGTGTGAGTACTGTCTGTGACTGAAAGGGTGAGCGCTGTCTGTGACTGAAAGGGTGAGTGTGACTGAAAGGGTGAGCACTGTCTGTGACTGAAAGGGTGAGTGTGATTGAAAGGGTGAGCACTGTCTGTGACTGAAAGGGTGAGTGTGACTGAAAGGGTGAGCACTGTCTGTGACTGAAAGGGTGAGTGTGACTGAAAGGGTGAGCACTGTCTGTGACTGAAAGGGTGAGTGTGACTGAAAGTGTGAGCAATGTCTGTGACTGAAAGGGTGAGCGCTGTCTGTGACTGAAAGGGTGAGTGTGACTGAAAGGGTGAGCGCTGTCTGTGACTGAAAGGGTGAGTGTGATTGAAAGGATGAGCACTGTCTGTGACTGAAAGGGTGAGTGTGACTGAAAGGGTGAGTGCTGTCTGTGACTGAAAGGGTGAGCGCTGTCTGTGACTGAAACGGTGAGCGCTGTCTGTGACTGAAAGGGTGAGTGTGACTGAAAGGGTGAGCACTGTCTGTGACTGAAATAGTGAGTGTGACTGAAAGGGTGAGCACTGTCTGTGACTGAAAGGGTGAGTGTGACTGAAAGGGTGAGCACTGTCTGTGACTGAAAGGTTGAGTGTGACTGAAAGGGTGAGCACTGTCTGTGACTGAAAGGGTGAGCACTGTCTGTGACTGAATGGGTGAGCACTGTCTGTGACTGAAAGTGTGAGCGCTGTCTGTGACTGAAAGTGTGAGCACTGTCTGTGACTGAAAGTGTGAGCGCTGTCTGTGACTGAAAGGGTGAGCGCTGTCTGTGACTGAAAGGGTGAGCGCTGTCTGTGACTGAAGGTGTGAGCGCTGTCTGTGACTGAAAGTGTGAGCGCTGTCTGTGACTGAAAGGGTGAGCGCTGTCTGTGACTGAAAGGGTGAGAGCTGTCTGTGACTGTAAGGGTGAGTGTGATTGAAAGGGTGAGCACTGTCTGTAACTGAAAGGGTGAGTGTGACTGAAAGGGTGAGCGCTGTCTGTGACTAAAAGGGTGAGCGCTGTCTGTGACTGAAAGTGTGAGCGCTGTCTGTGACTGAAAGGGTGAGCGCTTTCTGTGACTGAAAGTGTGAGTGTGACTGAAAGGGTGAGCACTGTCTGTAACTGAAAGGGTGAGTGTGACTGAAAGGGTGAGCACTGTCTGTGACTGAAAGGGTGAGTGTGACTGAAAGGGTGAGCACTGTCTGTGACTGAAAGGGTGAGTGTGACTGAAAGGGTGAGCACTGTCTGTGACTGAAAGGGTGAGTGTGATTGAAAGGGTGAGCACTGTCTGTGACTGAAATGGTCAGTGTGACTGAAAGGGTGAGCACTGTCTGTGACTGAAAGGGTGAGTGTGACTGAAAGGGTGAGCACTGTCTGTGACTGAAAGGGTGAGTGTTACTGAAAGTGTGAGCACTGTCTGTGACTGAAAGGGTGACGCTGTCTGTGACTGAAAGGGTGAGTGTGACTGAAAGGGTGAACACTGTCTGTGACTGAAAGGGTGAGTGTGATTGAAAGGGTGAGCACTGTCTGTGACTGAAAGGGTGAGTGTGACTGAAAGGGTGAGCGCTGTCTGTGACTTAAAGGGTGAGCGCTGTCTGTGACTGAAAGTGTGAGCGCTGTCTGTGACTGAAAGGGTGAGTGTGATTGAAAGGGTGAGCACTGTCTGTGACTGAAAGGGTGAGTGTGACTGAAAGGGTGAGCACTGTCTGTGACTGAAAGGGTGAGTGTGACTGAAAGGGTGAGCACTGTCTGTGACTGAAAGGGTGAGTGTGACTGAAAGTGTGAGCAATGTCTGTGACTGAAAGGGTGAGCGCTGTCTGTGACTGAAAGGGTGAGTGTGACTGAAAGGGTGAGCACTGTCTGTGACTGAAAGGGTGAGTGTGATTGAAAGGATGAGCACTGTCTGTGACTGAAAGGGTGAGTGTGACTGAAAGGGTGAGCGCTGTCTGTGACTGAAAGGGTGAGCGCTGTCTGTGACTGAAAGGGTGAGCGCTGTCTGTGACTGAAACGGTGAGCGCTGTCTGTGACTGAAAGGGTGAGTGTGACTGAAAGGGTGAGCACTGTCTGTGACTGAAATAGTGAGTGTGACTGAAAGGGTGAGCACTGTCTGTGACTGAAAGGGTGAGTGTGACTGAAAGGGTGAGCACTGTCTGTGACTGAAAGGTTGAGTGTGACTGAAAGGGTGAGCACTGTCTGTGACTGAAAGGGTGAGCACTGTCTATGACTGAATGGGTGAGCACTGTCTGTGACTGAAAGTGTGAGCGCTGTCTGTGACTGAAAGTGTGAGCACTGTCTGTGACTGAAAGTGTGAGCGCTGTCTGTGACTGAAAGGGTGAGCGCTGTCTGTGACTGAAAGGGTGAGCGCTGTCTGTGACTGAAAGGGTGAGCGCTGTCTGTGACTGAAGGTGTGAGCGCTGTCTGTGACTGAAAGGGTGAGCGCTGTCTGTGACTGAAAGGGTGAGAGCTGTCTGTGACTGTAAGGGTGAGTGTGATTGAAAGGGTGAGCACTGTCTGTAACTGAAAGGGTGAGTGTGACTGAAAGGGTGAGCGCTGTCTGTGACTAAAAGGGTGAGCGCTGTCTGTGACTGAAAGTGTGAGCGCTGTCTGTGACTGAAAGTGTGAGTGTGACTGAAAGGGTGAGCACTGTCTGTAACTGAAAGGGTGAGTGTGACTGAAAGGGTGAGCACTGTCTGTGACTGAAAGGGTGAGCGCTGTCTGTGACTGAAAGGGTGAGTGTGACTGAAAGGGTGAGCACTGTCTGTGACTGAAAGGGTGAGTGTGACTGAAAGGGTGAGCACTGTCTGTGACTGAAAGGGTGAGTGTGACTGAAAGGGTGAGCACTGTCTGTGACTGAAAGGGTGAGTGTGACTGAAAGGGTGAGCACTGTCTGTGACTGAAAGGGTGAGTGTGATTGAAAGGGTGAGCACTGTCTGTGACTGAAATGGTCAGTGTGACTGAAAGGGTGAGCACTGTCTGTGACTGAAAGGGTGAGTGTGACTGAAAGGGTGAGCACTGTCTGTGACTGAAAGGGTGAGTGTTACTGAAAGTGTGAGCACTGTCTGTGACTGAAAGGGTGACGCTGTCTGTGACTGAAAGGGTGAGTGTGACTGAAAGGGTGAACACTGTCTGTGACTGAAAGGGTGAGTGTGATTGAAAGGGTGAGCACTGTCTGTGACTGAAAGGGTGAGTGTGACTGAAAGGGTGAGCGCTGTCTGTGATTAAAGGGTGAGCGCTGTCTGTGACTGAAAGTGTGAGCGCTGTCTGTGACTGAAAGGGTGAGCGCTGTCTGTGACTGAAAGGGTGAACGCTGTCTGTGACTGAAAGGGTGAGTGTGACTGAAAGGTTGAGCACTGTCTGTGACTGAAAGGGTGAGTGTGACTGAAAGGGTGAGCACTGTCTGTGACTGAAAGGGTGAGTGTGACTGAAAGGGTGAGCACTGTCTGTGACTGAAAGGGTGAGTGTGACTGAAAGTGTGAGCACTGTCTGTGACTGAAAGGGTGAGCGCTGTCTGTGTCTGAAAGGGTGAGTGTGACTGAAAGGGTGAGCCCTGTCTGTGACTGAAAGTGTGAGCACTGTCTGTGACTGAAAGGGTGAGCGCTGTCTGTGACAAAAAGGGTGAGCGCTGTCTGTGACTGATGGTGTGAGCGCTGTCTGTGACTGAAAGGGTGAGCGCTGTCTGTGACTGAAAGGGTGAGTGTGACTGAAAGGGTGAGCACTGTCTGTGACTGAAAGGGTGAGTGTGACTGAAAGTGTGAGCACTGTCTGTGACTGAAAGGGTGAGCGCTGTCTGTGTCTGAAAGGGTGAGTGTGACTGAAAGGGTGAGCACTGTCTGTGACTGAAAGTGTGAGTGTGATTGAAAGGGTGAGCGCTGTCTGTGACTGAAAGGGTGAGCACTGTCTGTGACTGAAAGGGTGAGCGCTGTCTGTGACAAAAAGGGTGAGCGCTGTCTGTGACTGATGGTGTGAGCGCTGTCTGTGACTGAAAGGGTGAGCGCTGTCTGTGACTGAAAGGGTGAGCGCTGTCTGTGACTGAAAAGGTGAGCACTTTCTGTGACTGAAAGGGTGAGCGCTGTCTGTGACTGAAAGTGTGAGCGCTTTCTGTGACTGAAAGGGTGAGCGCTGTCTGTGACTGAAAGGGTGAGCGCTGTCTGTGACTGAAAGTTTGAGTGTGACTGAAAGGTTGAGCACTGTCTGTGACTGAAAGGGTGAGTGTGACTGAAAGGTGAGCACTGTCTGTGACTGAAAGGGTGAGTGTGACTGAAAGGGTGAGCACTGTCTGTGACTGAAATGGTGAGCGCTGTCTGTGACTGAAAGGGTGAGCACTGTCTGTGACTGAAAGGGTGAGCGCTGTCTGTGACAAAAAGGGTGAGCGCTGTCTGTGACTGATGGTGTGAGCGCTGTCTGTGACTGAAAGGGTGAGCGCTGTCTGTGACTGAAAGGGTGAGTGTGACTGAAAGGGTGAGCGCTGTCTGTGACTGAAAGGGTGAGCGCTTTCTGTGACTGAAAGTGTGAGTGTGACTGAAAGGGTGAGCACTGTCTGTAACTGAAAGGGTGAGTGTGACTGAAAGGGTGAGCACTGTCTGTGACTGAAAGGGTGAGCGCTGTCTGTGACTGAAAGGGTGAGTGTGACTGAAAGGGTGAGCACTGTCTGTGACTGAAAGGGTGAGTGTGACTGAAAGGGTGAGCACTGTCTGTGACTGAAAGTGTGAGCGCTGTCTGTGACTGAAAGGGTGAGCGCTGTCTGTGACTGAAAGGGTGAGCACTTTCTGTGACTGAAAGGGTGAGCGCTGTCTGTGACTGAAAGTGTGAGCACTGTCTGTGACTGAAAGGGTGAGTGTGACTGAAAGTGTGAGTACTGTCTGTGACTGAAAGGGTGAGCGCTGTCTGTGACTGAAAGGGTGAGTGTGACTGAAAGGGTGAGCACTGTCTGTGACTGAAAGGGTGAGTGTGATTGAAAGGGTGAGCACTGTCTGTGACTGAAAGGGTGAGTGTGACTGAAAGGGTGAGCACTGTCTGTGACTGAAAGGGTGAGTGTGACTGAAAGGGTGAGCACTGTCTGTGACTGAAAGGGTGAGTGTGACTGAAAGTGTGAGCAATGTCTGTGACTGAAAGGGTGAGCGCTGTCTGTGACTGAAAGGGTGAGTGTGACTGAAAGGGTGAGCACTGTCTGTGACTGAAAGGGTGAGTGTGATTGAAAGGATGAGCACTGTCTGTGACTGAAAGGGTGAGTGTGACTGAAAGGGTGAGCGCTGTCTGTGACTGAAAGGGTGAGCGCTGTCTGTGACTGAAACGGTGAGCGCTGTCTGTGACTGAAAGGGTGAGTGTGACTGAAAGGGTGAGCACTGTCTGTGACTGAAATAGTGAGTGTGACTGAAAGGGTGAGCACTGTCTGTGACTGAAAGGGTGAGTGTGACTGAAAGGGTGAGCACTGTCTGTGACTGAAAGGTTGAGTGTGACTGAAAGGGTGAGCACTGTCTGTGACTGAAAGGGTGAGCACTGTCTGTGACTGAATGGGTGAGCACTGTCTGTGACTGAAAGTGTGAGCGCTGTCTGTGACTGAAAGTGTGAGCACTGTCTGTGAGTGAAAGTGTGAGCGCTGTCTGTGAGTGAAAGGGTGAGCGCTGTCTGTGACTGAAAGGGTGAGCGCTGTCTGTGACTGAAAGGGTGAGCGCTGTCTGTGACTGAAGGTGTGAGCGCTGTCTGTGACTGAAAGTGTGAGCGCTGTCTGTGACTGAAAGGGTGAGTGCTGTCTGTGACTGAAAGGGTGAGAGCTGTCTGTGACTGTAAGGGTGAGTGTGATTGAAAGGGTGAGCACTGTCTGTAACTGAAAGGGTGAGTGTGACTGAAAGGGTGAGCGCTGTCTGTGACTAAAAGGGTGAGCGCTGTCTGTGACTGAAAGTGTGAGCGCTGTCTGTGACTGAAAGGGTGAGCGCTTTCTGTGACTGAAAGTGTGAGTGTGACTGAAAGGTTGAGCACTGTCTGTAACTGAAAGGGTGAGTGTGACTGAAAGGGTGAGCACTGTCTGTGACTGAAAGGGTGAGCGCTGTCTGTGACTGAAAGGGTGAGTGTGACTGAAAGGGTGAGCACTGTCTGTGACTGAAAGGGTGAGTGTGACTGAAAGGGTGAGCACTGTCTGTGACTGAAAGGGTGAGTGTGACTGAAAGGGTGAGCACTGTCTGTGACTGAAAGGGTGAGTGTGACTGAAAGGGTGAGCACTGTCTGTGACTGAAAGGGTGAGTGTGATTGAAAGGGTGAGCACTGTCTGTGACTGAAATGGTCAGTGTGACTGAAAGGGTGAGCACTGTCTGTGACTGAAAGGGTGAGTGTGATTGAAAGGGTGAGCACTGTCTGTGACTGAAAGGGTGAGTGTGACTGAAAGGGTGAGCGCTGTCTGTGACTTAAAGGGTGAGCGCTGTCTGTGACTGAAAGTGTGAGCGCTGTCTGTGACTGAAAGGGTGAGCGCTGTCTGTGACTGAAAGGGTGAACGCTGTCTGTGACTGAAAGGGTGAGTGTGACTGAAAGGTTGAGCACTGTCTGTGACTGAAAGGGTGAGTGTGACTGAAAGGGTGAGCACTGTCTGTGACTGAAAGGGTGAGTGTGACTGAAAGGGTGAGCACTGTCTGTGACTGAAAGGGTGAGTGTGACTGAAAGTGTGAGCACTGTCTGTGACTGAAAGGGTGAGCGCTGTCTGTGTCTGAAAGGGTGAGTGTGACTGAAAGGGTGAGCACTGTCTGTGACTGAAAGTGTGAGCACTGTCTGTGACTGAAAGGGTGAGCGCTGTCTGTGACAAAAAGGGTGAGCGCTGTCTGTGACTGATGGTGTGAGTGCTGTCTGTGACTGAAAGGGTGAGCGCTGTCTGTGACTGAAAGGGTGAGCGCTGTCTGTGACTGAAAAGGTGAGCACTTTCTGTGACTGAAAGGGTGAGCGCTGTCTGTGACTGAAAGTGTGAGCGCTGTCTGTGACTGAAAGGGTGAGCGCTGTCTGTGACTGAAAGGGTGAGTGTGACTGAAAGGTTGAGCACTGTCTGTGACTGAAAGGGTGAGTGTGACTGAAAGGGTGAGCACTGTCTGTGACTGAAAGGGTGAGTGTGACTGAAAGGGTGAGCACTGTCTGTGACTGAAATGGTGAGCGCTGTCTGTGACTGAAAGGGTGAGCACTGTCTGTGACTGAAAGGGTGAGCGCTGTCTGTGACAAAAAGGGTGAGCGCTGTCTGTGACTGATGGTGTGAGCTCTGTCTGTGACTGAAAGGGTGAGCGCTGTCTGTGACTGAAAGGGTGAGTGTGACTGAAAGGGTGAGCGCTGTCTGTGACTGAAAGGGTGAGCGCTGTCTGTGACTGAAAGGGTGAGCGCTGTCTGTGACTGAAAGGGTGAGCACTTTCTGTGACTGAAAGGGTGAGCGCTGTCTGTGACTGTAAGTGTGAGCGCTGTCTGTGACTGAAAGTGTGAGCGCTGTCTGTGACTGAAAGGGTGAGCGCTGTCTGTGACTGAAAGGGTGAGCACTTTCTGTGACTGAAAGGGTGAGCGCTGTCTGTGACTGAAAGTGTGAGCACTGTCTGTGACTGAAAGGGTGAGTGTGACTGAAAGTGTGAGTACTGTCTGTGACTGAAAGTGTGAGCGCTGTCTGTGACTGAAAGGGTGAGCGCTGTCTGTGACTGAAAGGGTGAGAGCTGTCTGTGACTGAAAGGGTGAGTGTGACTGAAAGTGTGAGTACTGTCTGTGACTGAAAGGGTGAGCGCTGTCTGTGACTGAAAGGGTGAGTGTGACTGAAAGGGTGAGCACTGTCTGTGACTGAAAGGGTGAGTGTGATTGAAAGGGTGAGCACTGTCTGTGACTGAAAGGGTGAGTGTGACTGAAAGGGTGAGCACTGTCTGTGACTGAAAGGGTGAGTGTGACTGAAAGGGTGAGCACTGTCTGTGACTGAAAGGGTGAGTGTGACTGAAAGGGTGAGCACTGTCTGTGACTGAAAGGGTGAGTGTGACTGAAAGTGTGAGCAATGTCTGTGACTGAAAGGGTGAGCGCTGTCTGTGACTGAAAGGGTGAGTGTGACTGAAAGGGTGAGCACTGTCTGTGACTGAAAGGGTGAGTGTGATTGAAAGGATGAGCACTGTCTGTGACTGAAAGGGTGAGTGTGACTGAAAGGGTGAGCGCTGTCTGTGACTGAAAGGGTGAGCGCTGTCTGTGACTGAAACGGTGAGCGCTGTCTGTGACTGAAAGGGTGAGTGTGACTGAAAGGGTGAGCACTGTCTGTGACTGAAATAGTGAGTGTGACTGAAAGGGTGAGCACTGTCTGTGACTGAAAGGGTGAGTGTGACTGAAAGGGTGAGCACTGTCTGTGACTGAAAGGTTGAGTGTGACTGAAAGGGTGAGCACTGTCTGTGACTGAAAGGGTGAGCACTGTCTGTGACTGAATGGGTGAGCACTGTCTGTGACTGAAAGTGTGAGCGCTGTCTGTGACTGAAAGTGTGAGCACTGTCTGTGACTGAAAGTGTGAGCGCTGTCTGTGACTGAAAGGGTGAGCGCTGTCTGTGACTGAAAGGGTGAGCGCTGTCTGTGACTGAAGGTGTGAGCGCTGTCTGTGACTGAAAGTGTGAGCGCTGTCTGTGACTGAAAGGGTGAGCGCTGTCTGTGACTGAAAGGGTGAGAGCTGTCTGTGACTGAAAGGGTGAGTGTGATTGAAAGGGTGAGCACTGTCTGTAACTGAAAGGGTGAGTGTGACTGAAAGGGTGAGCGCTGTCTGTGACTAAAAGGGTGAGCGCTGTCTGTGACTGAAAGTGTGAGCGCTGTCTGTGACTGAAAGGGTGAGCGCTTTCTGTGACTGAAAGTGTGAGTGTGACTGAAAGGGTGAGCACTGTCTGTAACTGAAAGGGTGAGTGTGACTGAAAGGGTGAGCACTGTCTGTGACTGAAAGGGTGAGCACTGTCTGTGACTGAAAGGGTGAGCGCTGTCTGTGACTGAAAGGGTGAGTGTGACTGAAAGGGTGAGCTCTGTCTGTGACTGAAAGTGTGAGTGTGACTGAAAGGGTGAGCACTGTCTGTGACTGAAAGGGTGAGTGTGATTGAAAGTGTGAGCACTGTCTGTGACTGAAAGGGTGAGCGCTGTCTGTGACTGAAAGGGTGAGTGTGACTGAAAGGGTGAGCACTGTCTGTGACTGAAAGGGTGAGTGTGATTGAAAGGGTGAGCACTGTCTGTGACTGAAAGGGTGAGTGTGACTGAAAGGGTGAGCGCTGTCTGTGACTGAAAAGGTGAGGGCTGTCTGTGACTGATAGTTTGAGTGCTGTCTGTGACTGAAAGGGTGAGTGCTGTCTGTGACTGAAAGGGTGAGTGTGACTGAAAGGGTGAGCACTGTCTGTGACAAAAGCTTACTGGGATAACTCCGTCGAATTGATCCCCAATCCTTGATTTTCTTCTTTCACATTTGTTCATAAACCTAAATTTTAAACTTTACAAACGTGTGAATATATCTCCGATACTAGTCTTTATAAAAAATAATCAGATTTCTTTGATATCGCTATTTATATCCAACTTTCCGAAACTTTCGCTACTATTCTTAGCCCGCTAGCACTGCACGTGTGGTCTCTCGCCAATCGATCGTCTTACTTACACCTCTACACCTGTATAACTGAAAGCTATAATTCGCCATTATAGCACATCTGCTATAATGGCGAATATAGCGGATGTGTGTCTAACTCTACCTCTGTGTGCAGGTGAAGACACCTTTGAACTGCATTCGGTGCAGTTGGAGCTGGAATCCGTCGAGAGGCAGATCCAGGACCTGCTAGAGAGACAGGCCGAGCTGCGAGATCGGCGGTCCGCGCTTGAAGCATCACGCGCCGATGCTCACAGGTCAGTGGTTCATCATTTTTTGACTCCGTCCTCGTCTACTCCGTGTGTTTCTCTGCACAGGATGCGATCCTCCCTGGCTTCATTCACTCCGGCACCGACACATCACCATGGACCCTGGGTGATTCCACGGCGGAAGACGCGAGCCAGGACCAGACCAAGGACCTCCCCGCCCCTCCCGGCCTTCGAGATCTCCACCCGGAACCGCTTCTCACCTCTTCGCGAGTCGGAGCGCGACGACGCCGTGATCATCGGCGATTCGACCGTCCGTCATGTCTGCGCTATCTCTGGCAAAGGTAAGGTGCGCACTCACTGCTTTCCTGGTGCTCGTGTTCTTGATGTCTCTATGCAGGTTCCCGAGATCCTGAATGGTGACGAGCGCGTCGGAGCTGTCGTGCTGCACGTGGGAACGAACGACACCAGGCTGCGGAAGACGGAGGTACTGAAGGAGGACTACAGGAGCCTGATCGAGACGGTACGCAGCACTTCGCCAGAAACAACGATCGTCGTGTCTGGACCGCTTCCCACGTACCGACTAGGACAAGAAAGGTTCAGTAGATTATTTGCTCTAAATGAATGGTTAATGTCATGGTGTAATGAACAGAGACTGCTCTTTGTTAATAATTGGAATCTGTTTTGGGAGCGACCTAGGCTCTTCCGTCCTGATGGCCTTCACCCCAGCAGAGTCGGAGCGGCTGTTCTGTCGGACAACATCTCCAAGACGCTACACACCATATGACTAGTAAGTCAAAGTCCAAATCACAGTATTTGCTGTCCCAACTTAATTGATATAAGTACCAATGTAGAACATTATATAGAAACTGTGTCTATTCCTCGTTTAGTAAAGCCAAACAATACATCTACTGTAGGATCTAGGAAAAATCTAATTGTAATTAAACCAGAAAATCTCAATATCAGTGAACAAAAACAATTTCTAAAGCTAGGTCTTCTAAACATTAGATCGCTCACACCTAAGGCGGTTATTGTAAATGAAATGGTCTCAGATAATAGTTTTGATGTATTTTGCCTTACTGAAACCTGGCTTAAACCAAATGATTATTTCGGTCTAAATGAGTCTACTCCGCCAGGATACTGTTATAAGCATGAGCCCCGTCTGATTGGTCGTGGCGGCGGTGTTGCAACAATCTATAGAGATATTCTTAATGTTACTCAGAAAATAGGTCACAGGTTTAATTCGTTTGAAGTACTTGTGCTAAATGTTACACTCTCAGATGTAAGAAAAAAATCCCTATTATCTCTAGCCTTGGCTACCGTATATAGACCTCCAGGGCCTTACACTGTTTTCCTAAAAGAGTTTGCAGACTTTCTATCAGATCTATTGGTCAATGTTGATAAAGCAATAATTGTTGGAGATTTTAACATACACGTAGATAACACAAATGATGCGTTAGGGGCTGCGTTTACAGATTTGTTAAACTCCTTCGGGGTCACGCAAAACGTCAGTGGTCCCACTCATCGCCTAAATCATACGCTAGATTTAATTATATCTTATGGAACCAATCCAACCGATATAGATATTATACCGCAAAATGATGATGTCACTGATCATTACATGGTAACTTGCATACTACGTACCACTGAAATCTGTCATATTGCGCCACGTTATCGACCAAGCAGAACAATCCTTCCAACCACAATAGATAGATTCACAAATAGCTTACCTGATCTATCTCAGCTGCTCAGTGAACCCAAACAAACAGATGAACTAGAGGAAATGACTAGCAGTTTGAGCACCATTTTCTCTGGTACATTAGATATTGTTGCACCAATTAGATTAAAAAAGTTTAGAGAAAAAACTAGAGCACCATGGTACAACAGTGCTACGCATGCTATCAAGAGAGAAACTCGTAACTTGGAGCGTAAATGGAAACAAACTAATTTAGAGGTCTTTAGAATCGCATGGAAAGACAGTATGTCACGTTACAAAAAGGCTCTAAAAACAGCCAGGGCTGAGCACCTCCGCAAACTAATAGAAAATAACCAAAATAATCCAAGGTTCTTATTTAACACCGTGGCTAGACTAACAAATAAACAGAGATCACCTGAGCAAAATATTCCTTTACAGTTTAGTAGTAATGATTTTATGAATTTCTTCACTGAGAAAATAGAAAACATCAGAAACACAATTGTAAACACAATTGTTAATGTACAATCTTTAATGGTGTCTTATGATTCAGCCTCAATTATCGCCCCTCAAGAACAACTACACCGCTTTACAACTATAGGACAGGAAGAGCTAAATAAACTTATCATTGCATCTAAACCAACAACATGTTTACTAGATCCAATACCCACTAAACTACTGAAAGATGTGTTACATGTAGTGGAAGAGCCTCTTCTCAATATTATTAACTCGTCTTTATTTTTAGGTCATGTTCCAAGAATATTTAAGCTGGCAGTTATAAAACCTCTCATTAAGAAACCACAATTAGATCCAAATAACCTAGCAAATTACAGACCCATCTCAAATCTTCCATTTATGTCTAAAATATTAGAAAAAGTTGTGTCCGCTCAATTGTGCTCTTTCTTGCAAGAAAATGATATCTATGAAAAATTTCAGTCAGGATTCAGACCGCATCATAGCACAGAAACTGCGCTAGTTAAAATTACAAATGATTTACTTTTAGCTTCTGACCAAGGCTGCATCTCAATATTAGTTCTACTCGATCTTAGCGCTGCGTTCGACACTATAGATCATAAAATACTCTTGGATCGACTACAAAACTACACTGGTGTTCAGGGACAGGCATTAAGCTGGTTTAGATCGTACTTATCAGACCGTTACCATTTTGTCTGTTTAAATGGGGAAAAATCAAAAATAACGTCAGTAGACTATGGAGTGCCACAAGGATCTGTGTTAGGCCCTCTATTATTCTCAATATATATGCTACCACTTGGTAAAATTATAAGAAAACATGGAATTAATTTCCACTGTTATGCTGATGACACTCAATTATATATCTCATCACGACCAGATGAAAACATTAACTTATCTAACTTGACAGAGTGTCTTAAAGATATAAAATGTTGGATGACGCGTAATTTCCTGTTATTAAATTCCGATAAAACGGAGGTATTACTTATTGGTCCAAAAAACTACCCACAAAATCCCTTACAATACAACTTTAATTTAGAAGGATGTCCTGTTACATTATCCACTACAGTAAAAGACCTGGGTGTTATACTAGACCGCAACTTGACTTTCGAAAATCATATTTCATCTGTTACGAGAACAGCCTTTTTCCACCTTAGAAACATTGCTAAGCTACGTAACATGCTATCTGTTTCTGATGCAGAAAAGTTAGTTCATGCATTCATGACCTCGAGACTAGATTACTGTAATGCTTTATTAGCTGGTTGCCCTGCATCCTCAACAAACAAGCTACAGTTAGTCCAAAATGCAGCCGCTAGAGTTCTTACTAGGTCAAGAAAATATGATCACATAACACCGATTTTATCATCTCTACACTGGCTACCAATTAAGTTCCGTATCAATTACAAAGTATTACTACTGACCTATAAAGCCCTAAATGGTTTATCTCCGGTGTATTTAACGGATCTTCTATCACCATACAATCCATCGCACTCTTTAAGATCACTAAATTCGAGGCTTCTGGTCATACCTAGGATATCTAAGTCCACTAATGGAGGGAGGGCGTTCTCACATTTAGCTCCTAAACTCTGGAATAGCCTTCCCGATATTGTTCGAGGCTCAGACTCGCTGTCCCAGTTTAAAACTAGATTAAAGACACATCTCTTTAACCAAGCATTCACATAATGCTAACTTTTTATACTACTGCTGAATCAGTTATAATGCATTAATATTATGAACATCAGCTATGCTAATTATTTCCCATCTGCTTTTCTGCTGTTATCTCGGGACGCCAGTCCCGAGGTAAATAGCGTTCGTCAGCTCCAGTTTGTATCCAGCCTCTCACGGAGACTTCAGATGCCCCATCACCATGGACAAGGATCTTAAAATGGGATACATAGACTAATTATTGCCAACAAAAGCCTTCATCAGCCAAACAAGGACAATTGCATCTAAGTGAACTTCTGGAATTTAATCAAGGATGGACTTCAAAGACACTGGTCACTAATCTTGCAGTTCAAACACATTCACTGTCTAAATACTGACCCTTAGCACTTAATAAGTTTAATAATTTTTTAAATCATGTTTTTTGACTATAAATAATTCTTATTTACATTATTCATGATGTTAGCCAGAGGGGAACTGGCCCCCACAGTGAGTCTGGTTTCTCCCAAGGTTATTTTTCTCCATTAACCATCATCTTTTGGAGTTTTGTGTTCCTTGCCACAGTCGCCTTCGGCTTGCTCACTGGGGTTATTAATACAATTATTATTTAATTATTTTTAAACACGATAAAGAATCATATCTTATCTAATTCCACAACAGGGCTCCAAACAAAAAAAAAAATCAATTAAGGAGCCAATGGCTCCTACAGGGGGAAAAACAGGCGCCAAATATTTTAAATTTTTTTAACTCCATCCATTCCTTTTCGTCCCGCAGCTCGCTAACAGTGTAGTCTGTGGAGCATTCTTCGCAATTATGTGATCACGTGCATTTTTATGCTTGTTACTGTCACCGTGTTTTCTAACAGTCTCTTTTTTTGAAATTGTTAGTTCCTGCAATGAACTCCGTTTTCCCCGCTATTTCTTTGATATAAACTTTTGTTATGTATCTCGGGAAATGTAATGCAAATTTTAAAATCAAAAGGGAGTAAACTTTTACTGTCGCCAATGGCGACCTTGACAGAAATTACACTCACAAATAAATTTATTTGGTCACAAATGCGACCATTTTTAGTCGCAGTTTGGAGCCCTGCACAAAGATGATGATTTATCGACTTTATAGACATTACATTTTTATCGTCTGTTAATGCTGAACTTCTGTAAAGCTGCTTTGAAACGATGTGTGTTGTGAAAGGCGCTATACAAATAAAATTGACTTGACTTGACTTGACTTGAAAGGGTGAGTGTGACTGAAAGGGTGAGCACTGTCTGTGACTGACAGGGTGAGTGTGACTGAAAGGGTGAGCACTGTCTGTGACTGAAAGGGTGAGTGTGATTGAAAGGGTGAGCACTGTCTGTGACTGAAAGGGTGAGTGTGACTGAAAGGGTGAGCACTGTCTGTGACTGAAAGGGTGAGTGTGACTGAAAGGGTGAGCACTGTCTGTGACTGAAAGGGTGAGTGTGACTGAAAGTGTGAGCACTGTCTGTGACTGAAAGGGTGAGCGCTGTCTGTGACTGAAAGGGTGAGTGTGACTGAAAGGGTGAGCACTGTCTGTGACTGAAAGGGTGAGTGTGACTGAAAGGGTGAGCACTGTCTGTGACTGAAAGGGTGAGTGTGACTGAAAGGGTGAGCACTGTCTGTGACTGAAAGGGTGAGTGTGACTGAAAGGGTGAGCACTGTCTGTGACTGAAAGGGTGAGTGTGATTGAAAGGGTGAGCACTGTCTGTGACTGAAATGGTGAGTGTGACTGAAAGGGTGAGCACTGTCTGTGACTGAAAGGGTGAGTGTGACTGAAAGGGTGAGCACTGTCTGTGACTGAAAGGGTGAGTGTGATTGAAAGGGTGAGCACTGTCTGTGACTGAAAGGGTGAGTGTGACTGAAAGGGTGAGCACTGTCTGTGACTGAAAGGGTGAGTGTGACTGAAAGGGTGAGCACTGTCTGTGACTGAAAGGGTGAGTGTGACTGAAAGTGTGAGCACTGTCTGTGACTGAAAGGGTGAGCGCTGTCTGTGACTGAAAGGGTGAGTGTGACTGAAAGGGTGAGCGCTGTCTGTGACTGAAAGGGTGAGTGTGACTGAAAGGGTGAGCACTGTCTGTGACTGAAAGGGTGAGTGTGACTGAAAGGGTGAGCACTGTCTGTGACTGAAAGGGTGAGTGTGACTGAAAGGGTGAGCACTGTCTGTGACTGAAAGGGTGAGTGTGATTGAAAGGGTGAGCACTGTCTGTGACTGAAATGGTGAGTGTGACTGAAAGGGTGAGCACTGTCTGTGACTGAAAGGGTGAGTGTGACTGAAAGGGTGAGCACTGTCTGTGACTGAAAGGGTGAGTGTTACTGAAAGTGTGAGCACTGTCTGTGACTGAAAGGGTGACGCTGTCTGTGACTGAAAGGGTGAGTGTGACTGAAAGGGTGAACACTGTCTGTGACTGAAAGGGTGAGTGTGATTGAAAGGGTGAGCACTGTCTGTGACTGAAAGGGTGAGTGTGACTGAAAGGGTGAGCGCTGTCTGTGACTTAAAGGGTGAGCGCTGTCTGTGACTGAAAGTGTGAGCGCTGTCTGTGACTGAAAGGGTGAGCGCTGTCTGTGACTGAAAGGGTGAACGCTGTCTGTGACTGAAAGGGTGAGTGTGACTGAAAGGTTGAGCACTGTCTGTGACTGAAAGGGTGAGTGTGACTGAAAGGGTGAGCACTGTCTGTGACTGAAAGGGTGAGTGTGACTGAAAGGGTGAGCACTGTCTGTGACTGAAAGGGTGAGTGTGACTGAAAGTGTGAGCACTGTCTGTGACTGAAAGGGTGAGCGCTGTCTGTGTCTGAAAGGGTGAGTGTGACTGAAAGGGTGAGCACTGTCTGTGACTGAAAGTGTGAGTGTGATTGAAAGGGTGAGCACTGTCTGTGACTGAAAGGGTGAGCGCTGTCTGTGACTGAAAGGGTGAGCACTGTCTGTGACTGAAAGGGTGAGCGCTGTCTGTGACAAAAAGGGTGAGCGCTGTCTGTGACTGATGGTGTGAGCGCTGTCTGTGACTGAAAGGGTGAGCGCTGTCTGTGACTGAAAGGGTGAGCGCTGTCTGTGACTGAAAAGGTGAGCACTTTCTGTGACTGAAAGGGTGAGCGCTGTCTGTGACTGTAAGTGTGAGCGCTGTCTGTGACTGAAAGTGTGAGCGCTGTCTGTGACTTAAAGGGTGAGCGCTGTCTGTGACTGAAAGGGTGAGCACTTTCTGTAACTGAAAGAGTGAGCGCTGTCTGTGACTGAAAGTGTGAGCGCTGTCTGTGACTGAAAGGGTGAGTGTGACTGAAAGTGTGAGCACTGTCTGTGACTGAAAGGGTGAGCGCTGTCTGTGACTGAAAGAGTGAGTGTGACTGAAAGGGTGAGCACTGTCTGTGACTGAAAGGGTGAGTGTGACTGAAAGGGTGAGCACTGTCTGTGACTGAAAGGGTGAGTGTGCCTGAAAGGGTGAGCACTGTCTGTGACTGAAAGGTTGAGTGTGACTGAAAGGGTGAGCACTGTCTGTGACTGAAAGGGTGAGCACTGACTGTGACTGAAAGGGTGAGCACTGTCTGTGACTGAAAGGGTGAGCGCTGTCTGTGACTGATTGTGTGAGCGCTGTCTGTGACTGAAAGGGTGAGCGCTGTCTGTGACTGAAAGGGTGAGCGCTGTCTGTGACTGAAAGGGTGAACGCATGTCTGTGACTGAAAATGTGAGCACTTTCTGTGACTGAAAGGGTGAGCGCTGTCTGTGACTGTAAGTGTGAGCGCTGTCTGTGACTGAAAGTGTGAGCGCTGTCTGTGACTTAAAGTGTGAGTGCTGTCTGTGACTGAAAGGGTGAGCACTTTCTGTGACTGAAAGAGTGAGCGCTGTCTGTGACTGAAAGTGTGAGCGCTGTCTGTGACTGAAAGGGTGAGTGTGACTGAAAGTGTGAGCACTGTCTGTGACTGAAAGGGTGAGCGCTGTCTGTGACTGAAAGGGTGAGTGTGACTGAAAGGGTGAGCACTGTCTGTGACTGAAAGGGTGAGTGTGACTGAAAGGGTGAGCACTGTCTGTGACTGAAAGGGTGAGTGTGACTGAAAGGGTGAGCACTGTCTGTGACTGAAAGGGTGAGTGTGACTGAAAGGGTGAGCACTGTCTGTGACTGAAAGCGTGAGCACTGTCTGTGACTGAATGGGTGAGCACTGTCTGTGACTGAAAGTGTGAGCGCTGTCTGTGACTGAAAGTGTGAGCACTGTCTGTGACTGAAAGTGTGAGCGCTGTCTGTGACTGAAAGGATGAGCGCTGTCTGTGACTGAAAGGGTGAGAGCTGTCTGTGACTGAAAGGGTGAGTGTGATTGAAAGGGTGAGCACTGTCTGTGACTGAAAGGGTGAGTGTGACTGAAAGGGTGAGCGCTGTCTGTGACTGAAAGGGTGAGCGCTGACTGTGACTGAAAGTGTGAGCGCTGTCTGTGACTGAAAGGGTGAGCGCTGTCTGTGACTGAAAGTGTGAGTGTGACTGAAAGGGTGAGCACTGTCTGTAACTGAAAGAGTGAGTGTGACTGAAAGGGTGAGCACTGTCTGTGACTGAAAGGGTGAGAACTGTCTGTGACTGAAAGGGTGAGCACTGTCTGTGACTGAAAGTGTGAGCGCTGTCTGTGTCTGAAAGGGTGAGCGCTGTCTGTGACTGAAAGTGTGAGCGCTGTCTGTGACTGAAAGTGTGAGCGCTGTCTGTGACTGAAAGGGTGAGCGCTGTCTGTGACTGAAAGGGTGAGCGCTGTCTGTGACTGAAAGGGTGAGTGTGACTGAAAGGGTGAGCTCTGTCTGTGACTGAAAGGGTGAGTGTGACTGAAAGGGTGAGCACTGTCTGTGACTGAAAGGGTGAGTGTGACTGAAAGTGTGAGCACTGTCTGTGACTGAAAGGGTGAGCGCTGTCTGTGACTGAAAGGGTGAGTGTGACTGAAAGGGTGAGCACTGTCTGTGACTGAAAGGGTGAGTGTGATTGAAAGGGTGTGCACTGTCTGTGACTGAAAGGGTGAGTGTGACTGAAAGGGTGAGCGCTGTCTGTGACTGAAAGGGTGAGGGCTGTCTGTGACTGAAAGTTTGAGCGCTGTCTGTGACTGAAAGACTGCAGTGCATGATGAATTCTAGCCAGGCTTTGGCATCCCAGCCACAAAGTGCTGGAAAATCGCTGGAACACACGATTTTCCTCGGATTTCATAATGCACTACAGTGCTCAAAATTATCAAATGGATTTGTAATTTCAAGAAGGCATACATGGTATAGAGTGCCATTGCTCTCTGAATATACTAGTAAATATTATTAGTCAGAAATATTATATAGGCTACCTTGTCCACAATGTTGTGTTTAGATTTGATACATTTCTAGCTATTATTTTGTTGAGAATAAATATAGTTTCAAAAAATAATGTTTTAAATACACTTTGATTCGTAAATATTTGTTTTTTGTATGCAGATAGATTAAAAATTAGCTAAATGTGTATAACTGAATCGTCTGTGTGTACACTTCAGAAGATTTTTTTTCCGTCTCTAAACTGAAGTTTCTACGGAAGCTCAAAGAGGCCTTCTTGCGTTATTATTATTTTTCTGTCGTTTTCTCGTGATCTCGACATAACAAAGGTTGTTTTCTCGTGATCTCGACAAAAAAAAAAAAGTTGTTTTCAATAAGGCTATCTGGAGGCAACAGCTAAACGCACTGTTGCATAATGGATAACCGAATACATCATTACTTTGATCAATGACTCACTCAAGCTGAAATAGCTGTATGTCTCTCTGTCATTGGCAACTTCCAGATTAGTGTCAGACACCTTAGAAGAAGACTATCACGTCTACAACTTTGTCGTAGACAATATAGTGACCCTGAACGTTTGGTTAATTTCATTGCCAGCCAACTTGAGGGACCGGGACGTGTGCGGTCAAAGCCAGCCGCGATTTAGATCCGAGTGCGCGCATGTTGCAGTAATAACGGTACTGTGGGGAAAGCACAGAAAGACGTGCTTCTTGACTCCTGTTGATTGCAGAAGAAAGCGAGTCTTACTATATTCATGAAAAAGCGTTTATTAAGTGTTTATGATGTGCTGCTTGGTGTTTATTAATGTTTGATTTAGCCTATGTGAACGGTGACTGGTTTAGAAGACTCTTGGATAGGGCAGGTGAATATTTTATAACCAAAGTGTACTGAATTAACATAACTTTACATTTACATATTACATATAATACATTTACTTTTCTGTCAAGGATCTTTCATTGGCCTTCATACCTTATAATAAACGTTGAATTGTAAATCATGTAGGTCAACTGAAACTGTATAGATTTTGGAGAAAATTAAAGGCAAAAACAACTTTTTGTTATGTCGAGATTACGAGAAAATTAAGTCATGATCACGAGAAAACAACCTTGGTTATGTCGAGATGACGAGAAAACGAGACAGAAAAATAATAATAACGCAATGCCTCTTTTTACAGCACATTATTGATTTGACTCATGGCGCAATAACCCTATGAAAAGAGATAAACATACCAGTCAGTAAAAGTTGACATAAGCTAGTTCGTTGTTAGTCTTTAAAAAACAAACAAACACAAACATACAGGAGGCACACATATTGCACCCGATTTGTAGAATCCCCTAGTAGTGTGTGAGAGGTGTTTTTACAAGCTTAAACCGAGACATTTAGAATAGTCCTGATAGTGATCATGTTCTGCACACCTGCAAATACGATCTAGACATAATCGGTCTTTAAATCTGGAAACTGCATTAAAAAAAATGTTTTTAGCTACTTCACTGTTAAATCAATAGAATGACGATACTGCTCAAACGCAGTAAAGAAAGTGCCTTATGGCGTTTTTTGGCCCTTTGTCAAATGTTCACACGAGCGCGTTTTCTTTTTGTTCAGCATTTCGCGCGTTAGTACTTTTTGGTCGTGCTCATGCGCCGTAACTGAGGAACCAAAGTACATGACATTTGTCATTGTTTTCTTAGTGCAGCTCTTTCTGTAAACTTTGAACTACTGATGCTGGAACACACGATTTCATTCTGCCGGATAGGTAACACTTCAGATGAGATGAATATCTCTCAACTGACACATTAAGGCATTCATATTTTGATATCCATATAGTACAAAAACGGCTTATTTCACGCCAAAACAAAGCATACGTATTTTACTTAAAGAAAACAAATAATTTGTTTAGGGTTTTGTGATTTATTTCCATTTACCTTCTAAATTCTCATGACCGTAACGCAAAATAGTCTTATTCTCATTACTGTAATGCGTCCGGACGTTTCACTTTAGAGTTTGTGTGTAATTCTCAGTAGTATTGCTAGATTGTCTACTGTAATACAGTAAATCAAATTGTCGATTTTTTTTTATAACATTTTT